>JARQOC010000005.1:295622287-295667387 GCA_033576535.1 Allobates femoralis
AAAGAAAGGAGGCACTCGTCCATATGTAAAGTTGGTCTCAGGCTTTTTTATTCAGCCTTCCGGCATGAAGCAGGGTGCAGGTTGAAGGGGGAGGGGGTGGTGGAGGTGCAGACAACAGTGACTTGGAGCAAAGACCAGTTGAAGGGTGATTACATCCGAAACAGTCACTGTTGTCTGCATCTCCACCATTCCCTCCCCTGCAACCTGCACCCTGCTTCATGCCGGAAGACTGAATAAAAAAGCCTGAGACCAACTTTACATATGGGCAAGTGCCTCCTTTCTTTATATATTTGGACTATTATCTAGTGCTGACACAGGTGTGCACTCCCATTGAATGACTGTCTGCTGCTACATCGGTATAAGGTGTCCAGTGCCCCGATTCATTCTTTGTGAAGTTTACACTCAGATCTACCTCTCTGGCCTAGACATCACCTCTCTGCTGTCCAGAATCCCAGGTGTCTATCAGACATCTCCTCCTTCTCCTCTTGCTTCCTTAAACTAAACGTAGATAAAACTGAACTCATCATCTTTCCCCGATCTCGCGCACCTCCCTTACGTGATTTATCGATCACAATAAATTACATCACACTTTGCCCTGTACCTGAAGTCTGCTGCCTGAGTAACCCTTGACTGTGCTTTATCCTTCAAACCACACATCCAAGCGCTCGCCACCTCCTGCCGCCTCAAACTCAAAAATATTTCCAAAATCCGTCCCTTCTCAACTCTCAATCTACTAAACTACTAGTGCATGCTCTCATCTCCTGTCTCGACTACTGCAACTGTGGAGCCCACTGGGACGGGGTACTCTGTACCGGACCGGGTACTGCTGGGGATGTCACGGAGATCCTGGTCCAGACCGTGTCCCGGGTTCTCACAAGTAGAAGGGGGATATTTACAGGGGAGTTTGTCATGACGCCACCCACGGGTTGTGGTCAGTAATGGGACCACCGCTGCTGAGAACCTCCGGGAATGATGTTTGGCAGCTGTAAATGGAACGGTTCCCCGTAGGTAGAGCCTGGTTCCCCGGGGCAGTGATAGTTAGTCTATGATGGATGCTATAGATGTTGCAGGATTGAGATGATAGTGGAGACTGTGGCTGCTTGTGAGGGAGTTGTGAGGGAGAGCAGGGTTTGCAAGGATTATAATGGGGGTTGTAGTCGACACAGGCACTTACTTTGCAGTTGCAGCACTGGGTGTCTTGGTGCTGGATGAGGTACAGTAATGGGTGCAATTCACTTACTTTCCTGCTGCTGCAGCCTTGTTCCTCAGCTTGTAGTGAAAGCAGTGTTTGGCTCTGCAGATGGGGATCTCTGCTGTTGAATATAGGGCAAAGGGTGCAATTAACACACAGATTCACGGTTTTATAGTTCTCCAAAGCTTTAGTGTAGTTGTTGTTCAGCAAGTACTGTCCACGGAGTCTGTAATGGGGTCGGGTTGCTCCCACCCTGTCCGGGTCCTTGGCTTCCCACTGCTGCGCTGTGTGTGTGGCCCTGCTGCTGCTTTTAGCTGAGCTGCTGGCACTGCACTCTCTCCTCACAGGTACCCCCTTTGCTAGGCAACTTGAGTCTTCAGTGTACTTCTGACCCCGCCGTGTTGCTTTGGTGAGGTACAGTGTAGATCTACAATCTCCACTATCCCGGTGTTTACTGTGCTGTGTGTCAGTCACAGTTTCGGATCCAGTATCTGGTCTGTGCGCTCCTCCGGGGCGAGTTGTGAAGTCACTCAGTCTCCCAGATGTGTTCCTCTGTTTCTTGTGCTCCTTCCCTCAGACCCTGGCTAGGCCTGGAATCGAGGAGCAGACTGTAGAGAAGCCTGAGGCAGCTTCTTTACACTACAGTCCCTCTCTCAGTTCTCCTAGGAACTGAACTCTTCACAGTACTGCTACGTACTGAACGAACTACTTCCTCTTGACCCGGAGTATATAAGGGAGCTGCTTTAGCTCCCCCTCCTGGCCCAGAGGTGCTAGTGTAGTGTCCAGTGTTGTGTGGGGAGGGAACCCATGTGATGTTACTGTAGCACATTAACCCTTAGGGTGCCACACAACCTCCTCCTCTGTGGCCTCCCTGCTAGCACTCTTGCATCTCTTCAATTTGTCCTCAACTCTGCTGCCTGACTAATCCACCTCTCTCCTCATTACTCCACTTCTCCCCTCTGCAAATCTCTCCACTGGGTCCCAATTCACCAGCGTATCCAATTCAAACTACTGACATTGATTTACAAAGCCATCTACAATCTGTCTACCCCATAGACCTCCTTCTCTTCTCCACACTTGTTCATTCCTCATCTAACTCCTTGCAAGACTTCATCCGAGCATCCCCCATCCTCTGGAATTCTGCACCCAAAAATGTCCGACTATCTCCTACACTTGGAACCTGAAAACCCCTCTCTTCAGAACAGCCTACAGCCAACAATGACCACGGTGCCACCTCACCACCACTGGAACCGGCGCTCCACAACCACCAGAGCAGACCCAACCTACTGTCTCCCTACCCATTCCCCGTAGAATGTAAACCCGCAGGGTCCTCACTCCCCTCTGTACCAGTCTGTCACTGTTTGTTCATTGTATTTTTAACTTGTTTGTATGTATCCCTTTCTCACGTACAGCACCATGGAATCAATGGTGCTCCATAAATACGAAGTTGGATAACACCCTATTTTTTTTTTTTTATTTAAGCTTTTAAGAATTTTATAAATCAATGATTTCATTTTCCAGTGATTTAAAAAAAAAAAAAAAAAAAAAAAAAATCCAGAATAACTAATACATTCATCTGTTTATTTTGCATCATCCTTAGCAATACAATGAACAAGTGAAGGACATGAGCCAGCCACTCATCGTAAACATCCCCCGGAGGCCCAAGCTGGGTGCCGCAGATGGAGCCATCATACTGGTGCCCGAGTTATGTAACCTAACAGGTGAGCGCAAACCCCGACAGGATTATTAGCAGAGCTCAATGACAGTGCCACAGTTAACTCTGTCACTGTAAACTGCACATGGAAGAATATCTTCAAGGCTGGATCCAGGCATTCTTTGTACTAACTGCGATGTCCGGATCCGCCAGAAGTCTCCTGATCTGAACTCAGCCTCTCATAAACATATGAGGTTGTTGAGTTTAGGCCAGGAGATCATATTTTTACTACACAATGAACGCTACATCTTTACGGTTTGCGTGCCGAGCTACCTTTTTGTTATTGTTTTTTTTCTTTGCGTTGCAGTCTTCTAAAATGACAGATTTAATCATTCAAACAGTTAGTGTAAAATTAGTAAATAACATATTGGAGCATAATTGATAATGGATTGCTTTTGCTTTTTTTTTTTTTTTCAGATCTTTTGCTTTTGCACCAGTGAATGTTTTTATAAATTGCAACTAAGGCCACTCTCAACTGCAGAAAAAAAGATTGGTCTTAATATCCTTGTATTTTATACATTTTATCCACTGCAGCGGAGCAATGCTTTTAAAAACCAACTAGTTACTAGCATGAGGGTCTTAATTAACATGTTGATCAGTCTATGAATGGAATGTGTACCAGCGATGACATCAAGGGTTCCTCACCAGGACGCAGGCGCCCATATTCACATCTCTTATCGCCTTAGGGGTACTTCACACACTGCAACATCGCTAGCGATGTCGCTGAAACGTCACAGGTTGTGTGACATAACAGCGACCTCTCCAGCGACGTTGCATTGTGTGACACGCATCAGCGACCTGGCCCCTGCTGTGAGGTCGCTGATCGCTGCACATCGTTCAATACCATTTTTTGGTTCTTGGTCTCCTGCTGGTCAGCATGCATCGCTGCGTGCGACAACGAGAGACCAACAATCAGTGACCTCACAGCCAATGCCCAGCGCCGCACATTAGATGCTGGGCACTGGTAACCAGGGTAAGCTGTTTAGTTACCCGGTGTTTATCCTGTTACCAGCGTCCTCCCGCTTAGCCCAGCCTGTAAGCGGGAGGACGCTGGTAACCAGGGTAAACACCAGGTAACTAAGCAGAGCACGCTGCTTACTTACCCGGTGTTTACCTTGGTTACCAACGATGTTGCTGCTGACTGGTCACTGGTGAATCTGCCTGTTTGACAGCTCACCAACAACTGCAGAGAGACTTTCCAGCGATTCCGGCCAGGTCGGATCGCTGGTGGGATCGCTGGAAAGTCTGTGTAAAGGGACCTTCACAATACAGGTCTGAGAGACTGGCCCCGCCCCAGCTCGTTTGCTTCCCTGCATCGGCCCGTCTCCTCTTTTATTGCCTCACTTTGATAACGCAGGTCTGACCGACAGAATGAGAAGCGACTACAATGTCATGAAGGATCTGGCCGTTCACACCCGCTTACCACCAGACCAGAGGGAGCAGCAGTTTGGGAAGTTCTTGACCCGCATACACAAGTAAGTAGCCGGGTGACTGGCAAGTTAAACTAGACTGACTGGCACACCAAGCAATGTGTGCAGGTACTAGCAGAGACAAAAACACATGACTACAAAAAGATATTCTGCTGCACACTAGAACACTAAGCATTAAACAAGATTATGGCCTTGCATTACTGCAGTGAGAGCATTAGAAGAAAAAGGGAAAAATACAATTGTCTTACTGCAAAATTGAACAGAGAAAATGGGACATAACTATGTCATTTTGCAATGTTATATTTTCTCTGTTCTATTCTACAGTAAGCCAATTGTATTTTTATCTTTTTTCTAATGTTTCCACTGCAGTAATACAAGGCCATAGCCTTATTTAATTCTTAGTGTTCTATTGTGTGGCTAGTAAGGGCTGTCCACCTCTATCCTGGGCTTTGGTTAGAAGCCATAGATGTACACAATGTTCCAAATTATGCAAATGTTCTTTTTCTCTGATTTTCCTAAATGGTCGGTGCAAATGACAGTCAGTGTAATAACAGTTATCACCAGTTAGAATGTACATTGAATTTTATTGAAGAAACCTCCCAATGATAACTGTATAATCTTCAAAATTAAAAAAACTCTAAATGCACTGTTCCAAATTATTAGGTACAGTAGAGTTTCTAAACATTTGATATGTTTGAAAGAACTGAAAATGCTCATTTGTTGAATTTGCAGCATTAGGAGGTCACATTCACTGAAATAAAAAGCTATTTAACTCCAAAACACCCTAACAGGCCAAGTTACATGTTAACATAGGAACCCTCCTTTGATATCACCTTCACAATTCTTGCATCCATTGAACTTGTGAGTTTCTGGAGAGTTTCTGCTTGTATTTCTTTGCATGATGTCAGAATAGCCTCCCAGAGCTGTTGTTTTGATGTGAACTGCCTCCCACCCTCATAGATCTTTTGCTTGATTATACTCAGAAGGTTCTCTATAGGGGTGAGGTCAGGGGAAGATGGTGGCCCCACCATGAGTTTATTATCGATTATGCCCAAAGCAGCCAATGACAGAGATCTTCTTTGCAGCATGAGATGGTGCATTGTCATGCATGAAGATGATTTTACTCCTGAAGGCACGTTTTTGCTTTTTGTACCATGGAAGAAAGTTCTCAGTCAGAAACTCTATATACTTTGCAGAGGTCATTTTCACACCTGGGGCCTACCAGCTGTTTCCCAATGATTCTGGTCCAAAACATGACTTCTCCACCTCCTTGCTGACATCACAGCCTTTTTGGGACATGGTGGCCATCCACCAACCATCCACTACTCCATCCATCTGGACCATCCAGGGTTGCTCTGCACTCATCAGTAAACAAGACTGTTTGAAAATTACTCTTTGTGTATGTCTAGGCCCACTGCAACCGTTCCTGCTTGTGAGCACTGTTTAGGGGTGGCCAAATAGTAGGTTTATGCACCACAGCAAGCATTTGAAGGATCCTACACCTTGAGGTTCGAGGGACTCCAGAGGCACCAGCAGCTTCTAATATCTGTTTGCTGGTTTGTAAGGTTTTTTTTAGCAGCTGCTCTCTTATTCCGATGAACTTGCCTGGCAGAAACCTTCCTCATTCTGCCTTTATCTACACAAACACATCTGTGCCCAGAATCAGCCACAAATCTCTTCACAGTACGATGATCACGCTTAAGTTTTCGTACAATATCTAATGTTTTCATCCCTTGTCCAAGGCATTGCACTATTTGTTGCTTTTTAACAGCAGAAAGATCCTTTTTCTCTCCCATGTTACTTGAAAACTGTGGCCTGCTTAATATTGTGGAACACCCAGTTTTCCTTTTGTTGGGCTCACCTGCCAAACTAATTATCACAGGTATCTGAGATTGAGTTCAGTGATCCAAAGCACCCTGAGACACAATACTATCAATGGGTTTCATTGAAAGGAAAAAAAAGCACCCTATGACCCTTAAAGCCAATTTGCATAATAATTTGGAACATGGTGTATAGCTGGAGTTTGCTGTAGTTAGTTTTCCAGTGAGGCTCAGCACTGAGCTGCCTCTTGGGCTTGTCTATTTGGTTGGCACATGACCAATTAGACAGGGCCTGCCTCAGGATCTGAGTTGGTGGTGGAGTTTCTATGATATGATCCTGACCCTGCCAGACTGCTCAGAGCAATAGATCTTCTATTTTTTGGCTTGTTGCATTACTGCAAATGATCCTCCACTAAAAAATTTTTTTTTTAAAAAGTAACTAGTTACCTGACCACAGGTTGGTGCTTACCCACCCCAAGACTTATTTAAATGTTGCTTCCTCAGGGGAACAACACCTCCTGAAGACCTAACTGGGAAATGTGTGCTGGGGTGGAAAACGGTGGTCAGGTATCTCTTGTAATCCCCGAAGCTGCAGGACAGTCTCATCTGGAACAAATACAAGTCAAAGCCACTTCTCCATTCCTGACTGCAAACAGGGCCCTGTTCTCAAGATAGACATTGTTCCTTAACAGGAGCAGCATTTGAGACATTGGTACTATAAGACAGATGTGATGAACCCTGATAGTTCTCCACCATATCTTTACTCCTGATCAATGGTGGCAGCGACCAATCAGGAACCTAGTCCTTGAGCAGAGGAGGAGGGTTGATAAGGTTATTTACAAAATGTAGCATTATTTCCTTTTTACATAAGATGATTTGCGGTTCATTTGAGGTCAGACCATAGGATTCCCAACTCTATTCATTTTGTATGGGACTGCTTGTGCTCGGCGATATCTTGCGTATCCCATAGACCATGATTAGAGCACATAAGTGTCCAATGCTCTATTCCAGTCAAACGTTTCAGAGTGTGTTTCCCATCAGTCTGACCATTTCATAGATCACCTTTTAATATTTGTATTACTGCAAGTCTCTTAAATGTTAAGACGCCATCAATTTCCCCAGGTCTCTATTGTGAACACTGTGAGCACCACAAATCAGAAGCTCATGTATCAAGCTTTTACCTTTCACCACACTTGTGATGAGTTTGGAGATTGTGTTTTCTTTATCTTTAGGGACGAGAGTGTACAGAAAGAGTTACGTGACTGGGGACTGAACTTTGATACTAGACTCCTGCAATTCGAAGGGAGAGTCGCTCCTCCGGAAAAAATCCTGCAAAAAGACAAAATTGTGAGTAGATTGGTTCTACAGGATGAACACCCATAACACCTTCCCCAACTATCTTTGATATTCATCCCCATAGATGTACAAGGTCTGTATTTTGCTGGACAAGTTATAGTTTCAAAGGACAACATTGCTGAAAAAATGGGAACAAATTCAATTGATTGAACTGCGAAAAAAATGGAATAGTTGCTCTTTTATAATTTCTCCAGTTTTTAGTGTGATTCAATGGTCTGGTAAAAATTTGACAGGTCCGTACTTCTAAGAGATTATAACAGTAAGTTGTTTGGTTTTTTGTTGTTTTAAAGCTACTTTTTTTTTCTTTTTTTTTTTTTTTTTTTTTTTTTATTGCACTGGCGATGGAATGGTGCTTTGAATAAAAGTCCTGGCTTCATCTTTTATCACAAATGCTCCAGTTGGTCTCCGACAATTTGTGACCTGCCAGTAGCTCCAGTGTTTTATGGAGCACGCCAGAGGTCACAACTCAATAAATCTCTATGGTAGCTACGTTTCATTCCCCTCTGGCCCCCGCTTTCCTCCAACCCTCATCAAGATGCGTTAAGAACTTAAAACGTAACTTCTGACTATTCAGTCAGAAGTTACAGGCAAAAGATGGCGCTGTGGTGCCGGAAAACGAAGCCGCCAGAAGGGGATTGTGACTGCGGGCAGTGGTGTCACTCCATAGTGTGGGACCACTCTGTTTGTGGCACAGGAGAGGTAAAGGAATGCTCTGATAATAGGGAGAGGGGTGAGGGGTTACCACCTGAACTTACCTGTGGTTGATCCCTGAGCTACCTAATGTCTCTAGACTAGCCTTCACGGGGGCGTGGCCTGAGAGAGATGTGCGCAGACGTCTGCTGGAGCTTCCGCTCAGTATTTGGCCAAGACCTTGATTGTAGCTTTTTTTGTATTGACCAAATACCCTCTCGGGTGCAGGAGCTTGCCCTGACAGCTGACACCAAAGATCCAGTGGGCCCCCGCACAGATGGCGGGGAGAAAGGGCACTAAAAAGGTAGAGCCTGAAAGGAGAAATCAAGATTGCGCCATTGGGGAGGAAGCACTGGCAGCAGATCCGGAGGATCATGGGGGAGACCCCAGGAGAGCTGATGCAGTGTCTAAGTTGCTGAGATTCGCCAGAGTGGAGGAAGAATCCCTGGTGCTTGGCAGCTAAGAGTGGGGGTCAGTAGAAGCCACAAGGTATGTGGAGGAGCCGGAGAGGGAGAGGAGAGTGATGGTTGGAACTGGGAGGATGTGTAGGAGGACAGTTCAAGGGGCAGTGGAGTTGAGGAAGAAAACATTAGGCTGCAGATTTGTGGAATTCAGATCCCAGAGGAGCCCACGTTGAAAGACTTGTTTAAGCTGGTTCTGCATTTGCAATACTATGACTGATGTGGCAGCACAGCTTGGGGTCCTGCAGGCCAGCATGTCTAAACTGCAGCACTCCATGCATGTCACTAAGGAACAGATGGTGGAAGCTGAGAAGTATATCGGTGCTGTGAAGGACTCTATGGCAAAGTCGGATGAGCACAATAAACCTATGGCGACTTCAGTTTCAGCTGTGCAGGGAAAGACAGATGACCTAGAGAACAGGTCAAGACGTAATAACGTACAGCTCATTGGGGTGCCTGAAAAACTGAGGGATCTGAGCCCACAGTTCTTTAAACAGTGGCTATTGAACACCATGGACCCAGACAAATTGTCCCATTTTATATGCTGTGGAGAGGGCGCATCGTGTCTCTACATACCCCACCCCCTAGTAGCCCTCAGAGACAAGTGCTAGTTAAAGTCCTACACTATCGGGACAGGGATGCTGTTTTTCGTTATTCCAGGGATCATCCGGATCTGAAGATTAATGGCTCCAGGATTTCTATATTCCCGGACTTCTCCATTGAAGTTCAAAAACAGAGTGCCAAGTTAATGTTAACATCAATAAGAGGCTAAGAGCGCTGGATGTTTCTTATTCGATGCCGTACCCAGCTAAATTGAGAGTGGTGGATGATGAAACCATATCCGGCTGGCTGGTCCTGTTGGGCACCAATGCCAAGGTGGCCTTCGACAGGGTGGCCTGGATATTCTTACGTCGTACTCTCCCAGCCTTCAATTTCCCACCTGCATTAATTGAAGCGATCTTCAAAATGTACCATCTTCCTTCAGCGAGACTACGTATTAACAACTTCCTTTTGGAACCTTTCCTGATTCAAAATGGCACGAGACAGGAATGTCCTCTGTCGCCTCTTCTCTTCATACTTACAATGGAACCGCTGCTACGCTGCATCCAACTCAGTCCAGAGATCGAAAGGGTATTGACGCAGGGGATTCACCACAAGTCCGCTGCATTTGCGGAAGATTTGCTGGTGATCAGATAGGTGAGCCAGCACTGCCAGAAAAATATTATAAAAATAAATTGTGTAATATACACACATTACTTCCATACTGTAAAGGAAAGAGACATTTGGCAAAAGATTAAGTAATCTTTTGAGCCACCCTGCCAATGTCAAGACATATTTCAGATAGGGTGGTCCTACTCTATAAATTTTTATTTTTATTGTGTCCTGCAACCTCCGATATGAACATAAATTGGACCATACAAAGCTAGCACTCACCTTATACATCTCAGACCTGCTTCCAAGGTGCTATGTCAGTGTAAGTGGATTAAGGCAATTCAGGCCCAAGCACCTTCAGCCTACACCACAAATGCCTGGACTTTTCACAGGTAACCCCCACGGCACCAGACCAGCACTGATGGGTAAAAGCAGGTTAGGATCAGGCGGATGTAGCTGAAATAAAATGTAGCTTTAGGGCTGGGTGTGGTAACCTTGTGTGAACGGTTACCAAAATAATGCTGTCAATACAGCTGGAAGTAAGCCTGAGTTGCCTTAATCCACTTACACTGACATAGCACCTTGGAAGCAGGTCGGAGATGTATAAGGTGAGTGCTAGCTTTGTATGGTCCAATATATGGTCATATCTGAGGTTGCAGGACACAATAAAAATAAAAATTTATAGAGTAGGACCACCCTATCTCTGATATGCCTTGACGTTGGCAAGGTGGCTCAAACGATTATTTAATATTTTGCCAAATGTCTCATTCCTTTACAGTATGGAAGTAATGTGTGTATTTTACACAATTTATTTTTTCAATATTTTTCTGGCAGTGCTGGCTCCCCCTGACAGAGGCATCCCTGCCCTTATGCAAGTTTTTATAAAAATACAGCCTCCTCTCCAATTACAAAATTAACCCATCGAAATCCGAAGCATTTAGCATTAACATCCCTAAAACCAGGATTAAAATATACAAATCCAAATATCCATTCTCATGGACCCAGAGATACATCACATACCTAGGTGTCAAGATGGGCTGCATGGTCAAAGACCTCCTTAACCTTAATATCCTGCCTCTTCTAGCTAAAACCTCTAGCACCGTGCAATCATGGAGGGCCCCTTTTCTTTCCTGGATTCAGAGGAAAAACTTACTAAAAAACCTAATTCTACCCAAATTCCTCTACTTGTTCCAAATGCTCCCGATACATATCCCCGCACAAATCCATACCAGGATAAACGCCTTTTTTTTTAATTTAATTTCATCTGGAACAATAAACGACCGCGGATTAATTCCCCCATTCTAACTCTACCAAGATACAATGGAGGCATGGGAGCCCCTGATATCTTTAAATATTAAAAGGTTGCAATGCTCTCCAGAGTCCTTAACTGGATTAGGGGTCCCCCCAACAAACTATGGCTGTCAAACCAAAATTCACAAACACAGCTTTATTTCTGGACTTGCACAATGAATCCCTCCACAAACCCCCCTCTTCACACACTAAAAGACCTGACACGAGCAGTCCTCAATGTATGGAAGAAATTACTCCTCCCTTATCCCCTATTCTAACCATTCAAAATACAGGTGGAACCCTGTGCTGTCATCGACACTTCACTATTATGCCCTGTTTCTATAGATGAACCTCGACACAGCTTCAGAAATGGAACCCCTCAACGACAGGAAAATGCTGGAGGTGCAATTTAGAAACTCGCACATATCTACACCTTTGGTGGACCTGTCCTAAAATACGGGCATACTGGGAAATGGTGTCTGAGATTATCTCGGAAGTCCTGGGTAGGGAATCTAACCTGATGCCACAAAACTCTCTTCTTAATATCCAGATGTGGCCGAAAGATGCCACAGCGTCCCGACTAGCTAGCAATATTTTAGCTGCAGCCAAAATGCTGATACCTACACATTGAAACTCCACCTTGCTCCCTACCAAGACCCATGTTCTCCAAGAAGTAGATTCGATATACAGGACAGCAGAAATAGCTGCCCTCTCTTACAGTTCCTACCCCTTATTCGAAAAAACATGGGCACCATGGTTAAGATACAGATCCTCCCCCGAGTTTACCAGAGCCCTTACACTTACTTGAGAGACCAAATCCACTTTCAAGGCCGTTACTGGCTCCTCAAACTTGCGGTAAGATGACCAAATCATACTGTACCCGATCCTATAGGCTACAGCTCAGCCCCCCCCAGAACACCAACACACCTACACACTATTCTTCACATCTCTCCTCTCAACTGTCTGTCTCCCATTGTCTACTTTCACCCCTATTTTTCCTCTATCTCTTCTTAGGAGTACATCAAATTGCGATTCCCAGGCTCCAATTTTACGTTCAATTACATCACTTTTTTACCATAATATGGTTGCAACACTGTCCTCACTGTCGTCATCTGATTTTATCCTACTGAGGACACCATCTATCTCCGGAAGGCTTCTGGAACCCCACAGATGTTGCCACAGCCTAGCGTTAACCCCTGGTCGTGAGCCTAAAAGGTATAGAAGGTATAGATGTTTCAGATGCTGTTACTCTTT
Organism: Allobates femoralis; assembly: GCA_033576535.1. Classification (NCBI taxonomy): domain Eukaryota; kingdom Metazoa; phylum Chordata; class Amphibia; order Anura; family Aromobatidae; genus Allobates; species Allobates femoralis. Next base: position 295,634,647 of record JARQOC010000005.1, read on the forward strand.
ACCCTGAACAAAGCCTTACATCGATCTGATTGTTACTTTAAAGCATACTATTTAAACTTGTGTTCTTCTGTTATTTTCTCGAATTAATAAAAAGAACATTAACAAAGAGTGGTGGATGATGATACTGTCCATTTTTTTCATGGATAAGGAGGCTCTCAAATGGCTGGACAGCAATGAGATACGACTCAGTAAGGCGCACTCAAAGGACTCTGGCTGACTGAGTAATCTAAAGGCCCAGTTACACACACAGATAATTGTGCAGAGATTGTTCGCAGATCTCTGGTTACAGTGAAATCATGGACACATTGTTCCATTTTGTGGCCGTGTACAAATGGATCAATGTGTCCATGATTTCACTGCAACCAGAGATCTGCGAACAATCTCTGCACAATTATCTGTGTGTGTAACTGGGCCTTAGGATCACGTCCAATGTAGAGGATTGTTCTTTTTCCTTCCTCCTTTTTGAGAAAAGGCCTTTTTCCTCTATTTGGGGTTACCTCCTTTTTTATTCCCTGGATATGTTGAATATGTCTCGCAAATGTTGGGATATTATTATTCTATGGTTGACTGTTGAGTATTGTTTGGCTGCAATCACTAGTTATATGGCACTCACAGAACCTCGGGAGAAGTGCGAGTTTGGTTCGACGGAGTGGACTGTATGTATCGGATAAAGTACACCCTCTCCTCCATAACACATGGAGGAGATGGAAAGCTCGAGTTTGGTATTGTTGCATTGTTTGGGAGGGGGTGGCGGGAAAATTGTTTCATTCTAATTGTCGCACAGGATTTGATGGAGGTAGCACTACAGGTTCTCAATTATGGAGGTGGATGGCACTGTATCTAGAGCAGAGGGGTAATGGCAGATAAAAAGAAGATTGTGAGCTGGAACGTCAGGGGTTGGCGTCTGGAGTGAAACAACAAGCAGTATATACTTTCTTGCGTGATGTCAAGCCATCAGTAGTCTGTTTACAGGAAACCCACATGGAGGGTAGAACACATCTTCTAAACAAGGGTTGGCAGCAGGCGGGTTATGCGACATACTCATAATACTAAAGGGGGGTAAGTGTCGTTTACTTAGGTATACCTTTTGAACAGTGTAAAGTGATTATAGACCTGTTGGGGAAGATTTGTATGTTTACTTTGTAACCTGTCTGGTGTCCTGATGTTACTGGTTTTTATTGGTGATGGGCGAGCAGCAGGGGCGTAACTACAATAGGTGCAGGGGTTGCGATTGCACCCGGGCCCTGCAGCCTAGGGGGGCCCCAAAAGTCCCTTTGGCCCATAGAAAAAGACTAATACTACTATAGATTTGCAATAATTGGGGGCCCGAGGCCTGAAGTTGTGCCACTGGCGAGCAGTGAAATGCTCTGGTGCTCGATGCTCAGGTCGAGCATATCGAAATGCTCGGGTACTCGACCCGAGCACCGAGCCCAATGTTAACCTATGGGAAACTCAAACATTTTTCCGGCGGTCTGCAGAAAGCCTAAAAATGTCACAAATGCATAAGAACAGTGCTCAAATGATGTGGTAACAGCATGGGAATACCCCTGTAAGAATTTCTGACTCCCAGGTCACTGCTATGAACAATGTTGTCTGAGTATTACGCCACTTTTACGGACTCACAATAAAACGTACAAAAAACGAAAACAAAATGGATTTTCCTGGGGAAAATGTTAAGGGCTCATACTCACTTGCGAGACAGTGTTGGTGTATTTTTTTTTATTACATTAAAGATTTAAAAAAATAAATAAATTGGGAGGCACTCCAATGTCCCTAGGAAGCGATATGGAGGAGGGCCTCATAAAATAATGCTTCCATTACAAAGAAGTGGGTCTCCTAAACTTGTAATGCCCATGCACTAAGTATGGACTGACAAAATTTTCCCCTTTGGGGGTATACATGAATATACTGTATAACTTTTATTTTTCTTACGGGCATCATAAACGCCCTTTAAAAATGTTATGTGGGTGTTGCATCATGGACCACGGTCAGTATGGTGATATGGTGGTGGAGGATGAGGAGAAGGAGGAGGACTAGAGCAAATAGTCAAAATCAGTATACCCATGTGTGGGGGAGAAGAGGAGCATAGAAATATACCTCCCCAAAAAAGACACTGGCTTTGAGTTTATATTACGCTGCTATCATTTGGTGATGTTGAGAAGTCTGGCCCAATTCAGCCCTTGTTCATTTTGATAAGAATCAGCCTGTCCGCATTTTCAGTTGACAGGCGGGTGCGCTTATCAGTAATAATTCCCGTGTGGCACTTAAATCCCACTCTGACAAAAGGATAGCGGCAGGGCAGGCCAGGACTTCCAAGGCGTAGAGAGCCAGTTCATGCCACGTGTCCAGCTTGGATACCTAATAATTATAAGGCACAGAGGGATCACTGAGGACTTTGGTACAGTTGGCAAGGTACTCCTTCAGCATCTTCTCAAACTTTGCATTCCTTGTGAGAGTACCCCGGGCCTCAGGGCCTGTGCCATGGGAGGGGATGAGAAAACTCTCCCAGAACTTTGACAGTGTTCCCTTGCCTCTGCTGGATTGGAGTTGTCTCTCTCGCCTATACTCTTTGACTGTCCACCGAACTGTGACCTCTGCCGCCAGCATTTTCAGATGGAAATTTTTTCAATAATTCTGCAACAAGGGCGTTCTTGTACTGCCCCATTTTTGTAGACCTCTCCGCCTTGAGAATAAGAGATATAAAGTTCTCCTTGTAGCATGGGTCTAAAAGTGTCACCAAACAGTAATGAGTGTAACCCAAAATTTTAAGAACGCGAGGGTAACGGAAAAGGCAGCGTAACATAAACTCAGCCATGCGTGCCAGACTAATAACTGGCAAGACTTCTATGTCCTTGCCAAGAGGACGACTGACCATGCTCTCCTACTCCTCCTTCCTGTCCTCTGGTCATCCATGTTGAACAGACAGTATGACAGTTGTGCAGGTCTATAGCGCATGAAACTAGCTCCTGTTCTTCCTCCTCCTCTTCCTCCTCATTATCCCCCAATCCACATTGGGATGAGATGAGGCTGGGCTGTGTAACCACCTGTATGGTTCCTTGCACCATCTCATCGTGCTCCGGCTGCAATGCATCCTTTGATTTTAAGCAGAGAGCGTTTCAGAAGACGGAGAAGCGAGATGGTGATGTTAATGATAGCGTCATTGCCACTCACCATTTTGGTGGAGTCCTCAAAGTTTTGGAGGATGGCATATATGTCGGATATCCATGACCACTCCTGAGGTCTTGTGTGGAGTCTGAACCGAATACCAACAGCCTTGTTGATGCTGGTAGTCAATAACTTCCCTCTTCTGCTCACAAATCCTGACCTAGAGCCACGTGTATGAAGAGGGAATGGGTGGATAGGAATCTGCGCCGCCGAGCACAGAATGGATATCCAAAGTCTGTCCAAACAGTTCCAAACAATTTTATTAATCTGAACGCATTTTGTGCACTTAATAAAGTGTGCATTAGGAGATAAAACCTACATTACAGCTAACACCAGTCAGCGACAATAAATAGGTGCCGGATGAGATGTCAAAAACATACGTCATCATTAAAATGTAAACAGAAGGTTGTTATGTAATTAAATCAAACCACATTCATATAAAAAAAAAACATTTTTACAATATCTGTTTTGATACACCTTCACATTGAATAATGAATGGTGAACTACAATAAGGTTAAAGGGATCCTGTCCCCTCCAGAACGCCTCCTAAGCTACCAAAACATGTCCCTGCAGCATAATATCACCAATCTCACACTTCTTTTGTCTCCTAAAAGAATCTTGTGAAAGTGCATAAAAACGTTTTAATACTCACTCATTAGTGATTATAATTAGCAGGGGCTATATTCTTTAGCCCTTAGGGCGTGTTGTTTTGCAGCCTGAATGATCCACCCTCTGTCTGTTTGCTCTGCTTGTGCAGGCTTTACCCTCCCCCCTCTCTATCACTCATAGAATGCAAATCATTAGTCCTGCCTTCAGCTCCACATCACAGCAGCACAGACAGAGGGTGGATCATTCAGGGTGTGAAAATGAGCACCTAGGGAGGGCTTAGTCTCACAGGGGACGCCCTGTGAGACTTATTCAGGGACAAGAAGTCTGAGATTTGTAAGTGTATATTGTTGATTATTCCAATGTTAGAGCGCTTTTTTTTTTTTTTTTTTTTTTATAGAGAAGGAGCACTAATACTGATATGTTTAGGGCGTGGGGACAAGTATTATTAGGGTTGGTTGTGATTTGGAGGGGTCAGGTTCCCCTTAAAAACTAAAAATGGTAAAACACACTTAAATAGACAATTATGGTTAGAACACACTCCTATAAAAACTTAGCATTAAAGGGATCCTGTCACCCCCAAAACACCTCATAAGCTATTAAAAGATGTCCCTAGAGCATATTCACACTTATCCTACACTCCTTTTAGCTCCTAAATGCATATATTGAAAATGAAGATAAACGTTATTAAACTACCTCATTAGTGATGTTAATGAGTGACTACTGTATGCATAGTCACCCAGGCAGGCTCCCCCTCTTCCTAACATCACTCCTCAATAAGCGTGATCTTCAACTCAGATTCAAATGCGCGCCTCCCCGCTCTCCTACTCCGGCCGGGGCTGCAGTGTGTGGCTGTATGACGCGAATCGTGTCATTTCCGGCTTCGGGTGACTTATGTACACCCGCGCCGCTCTGTTAGCTTCAAGCCCCGCACTGCGCATGCGTGCTGGAGGCATAACAGAGCGGCGCGGGTGTACCACGTCACCCGAAGCCGGAAATGACGCGATTCGCGTCATACAGCCACACACTGCAGCCCCAGCCGGAATAGGAGAGCGGGGAGGCGCGCATTTGAATGCGAGTTGAAGATCACGCCTATTGAGGCGTGATATTAGGAAGAGGGAGAGCCTGCCTGGGTGACTATGCATACAGTAGTCACTCATTAACATCCCTAATGAGGTAGATTAATAACGTTTATCTTCATTTTCAATATATGCATTTAGGAGATGAAAGGAGTGTAGCATAAGTGTGAATATGCTCTAGGGACATCTTTTAATAGCTTATGAGGTGTTTTGGGGGTGACAGGATCCCTTTAAATTTAAACAATAATCAAGATATCATAAGGTCCAAAAACCAATTACTCATAAAAAAACTTATCATTGAAATGTCGGTACCAAGATTTGTACATGTGGCGCCCCGCAACGAGTGCGTCACAAGAGGGTATTGCAGCCATAAATGCAGCCGCAATATTCTCTGACACAGCAGTGATCTGGTTAAGTTTGAGATCCAACCCTGCATGCATCACCTAGAACAGAGGGCCAACCCAGGGTCCTGGTGGGCGGAGTGCTAGGGAAGTGTGTAGGGAGTACAGACCCTTGGTCAATAGAGAAGGAGTCTAGAACTTGACCTGAGAAGTCTAGAACTTGGAGTAGGGACGGGGGCTCCGCACCCCTTGCAGCCCCCGGGCCGTCACCGGTCGGGTGTCAGCACCTGAGGCCTCAACAACCGGGATCGGTCATCATTAACCACGGGTTCCAAAATACCCCTTGCCCAAACTCACAGCCGGTTCACTGGTACCAAAGCTGGCAACAGTTCACCTCTGCTACGCGAACCAGAGGCGTGGAGGAGCAGCTTCACAGGAGCACCCCAACGTCCAGTCGTCTAACCAGTGGTGTACCCACTGAGGGATCCAAGGCTCCCAAAACATCCACAACGTACATCTTTGATAGGGCATTGAAGCAGCCTCCCCATACCCGATCTGGTATTCCTGGGCGACAATGGCAAAACACTTAGCTAGAATGGAGGAACACTTGCGGATCTCTGAGGGACACCATCACTGCTGAGTCCACCTGGTCCACTACCCGTGAACTGTATACCATGTACTGCCTGCTGGTTACAGTAAAGACCCGTTGCGGAGACTTTCTGTGTCCGTGCTTCCTTATGAACTGTCCGTCCGCACTACAAGGTAACCGCAGCTGCCGCACAACATCTTAAGCAGCTCCAGCCTCCGGGGATCACCGCTCAGCCTGTGGGGAGCGTTCCATCTTGCTGCTGTCCATCCCCCGGAGGCTCCGCAGCGTCGGTAACGATTACCGAAACTACTCATAGGTGGCGTCACGAATAAATTAAACCCCTTTAATCTGTTCCTACAAGACGTCTTCACTTTTGATCTGCACTCAACCGGGCCCCACTACCAGCAGGCGCGGCCCACCCGTGACAAGGAGGAAGGAGCTACAGCCTGTCTAAACCGGAGTCCACGGGCTGACGGTGAGTCAGAAAATGGTGTCACGAACAGGATACAAGCAGGCCCATTCCCTAACGGGTATAATGTGCTTAAAAATTACTTTGTCTACAATTTGGACTTTGTTCGTCCCTAAAAGAACTTTCCCGCCTTTTCACCGTGGGCCAAGATGGCGCCCATGATGCCGTTCCCGCCATAAGGATTCGCCACGTGCAAGCCCAGGGATGAGCCACCGCCCCTCATCGTGGGAGGGCTAAAGGCAAAAGGTGCCAAACTCTGTCAGCCCTGATTGCTTGAATCAACCATGGGGGCGGACCCCAAAGACTTTTCCCACCATTGGACTACAAAAGCCCACAGGAAATGGGAGTGTCGCAGACCTTCTTCACTAGCTCTCTACCAGAACGGTTACCGGTTGAACGGGTGTGGTTCCCGCCAAAGAAGAGAATGGCCAGCACGAGACTCCAAGACCTAATGCGGGAGGTCGAGGCGGAGGCCAGAGCAGCCATAGGCCAACCGGGTCCGGGTCCTGCCCTTACCGTAGACGGCAGCCCCGACTTTTGGCTAGGGGCTCTACAAGACCTCCGGGTGCGGTTACTTGAGACTGTGGAGTGGACAATTCGCAGCTGGAGTGCGACCCTAGGCAGAAGACTCAATCATGCGATGCAGCAGAGCCGACCGGGTACAGCTTCTCCAGGCCCAGACGACATCGCCAGCTTCTCAACCGCCTCACCGTCGCCCACCACCTGTCCTGCTTCGTCACCGGAGCCCATAGACTGTATCATTCCAGTGGAGGCCACAGCTCAGCTCGTTCCAGCGATTGAGATCGCAGCCGACCTCGTTCCTGAGCCGGAGCTTCCGATACACTCCACCGAAGAAATCGACATATACCTGGTTCCATTTGCGGAACCCGCGACTAGTTTCCACACTGCCGAGACTGTCGCCTGTTTCTCCCCTGAACCGGAGGCCTCCTCTGCAATTACCGAGGCCTACCTGGTGACCGGGATCGAAACACCACTTCCCGCTGCTACAGAAGAAGAGGCAGGCAGCCTGGAAGCCCTGCAAGACGACCTCAAGGAGAACTTTGCAGCACAGCCACCCATCGACCCAGAGGACTCCATTCCATCATCTCCGTCAGCCGAGCAGCCCGACGTGGTCATCGAGGAAGAGATCGAGGATGATGACGACGAGACCTACAGCCCAGCTGAGGACCTCTACACCAGGTTCGCCTGGGGAGACACCAAGGATCCTTCTGCCGGGCGATCTGCTCGGGTACACTGGTCGGGTGCCGCCGCAGCAACATCTTCTCCGGTTCCGTTAAACCGGGCTCTGCTCCAGACTGCCCACCAAGCTCGAGCTGTTCAACAACCATCACGCCGTAGTGACTGTATCCACACGCCGCACCACTCCGACGAAGAGGTACGTCGCATCCGAAGGGAGGAGTGGCACGCTCTGCTGCACGCCAACATGCAGGCCCGCGCTGAAGCCCGCCGCCAATCTCCATTGCCTGAAGAGTTCCGTAATACAGGACGGGTGAGCACCTTTAACTTATCCACCGGGTGGGGATTCGTAAGGGAGGAGGTTGTGAGTACTGAAGTATTCGTGGGGCGCCGTGATGTGGAGTCGCACCTACCGCGAGGGCATCCTAACCGAGACTTGTATAGAGGGGACATTGTAACCTATGAGCGACATATATGCTATGACGGGTGGTTCGCTATACGAGTCCGGAACACTGCCCTCCATAAGTGACTTTGTTGATTGAACTTTTCACCAAGAGACTTCTTCCTGTTTGCAAATAACACCGCGACTTGGCGGCTACAGCCTGAACTTTTACCTAAGGACATCCGACCGCCCGCCGGGTCCGTGCAATGTGTTAACCTGTTTATTCTACTGTTTCACTTTTATACATAATGACCTGTCATTAATAAAAGTGTATTACCTGTTATAAAATACAAAAACCTCTGTAATGTGGGTAGTGTGACGCTTAGGGACAAGCGTATTAAACCAAGGGGGAGTGTGGCGCCCCGCAACGAGTGCGTCACAAGAGGGTATTGCAGCCATAAATGCATCCGCAATATTCTCTGACACAGCAGTGATCTGGTTAACTTTGAGATCCAACCCTGCATGCATCACCTAGAACAGAGGGCCAACCCAGGGTCCTGGTGGGCGGAGTGCTAGGGAAGTGTGTAGGGAGTACAGACCCTTGGTCAATAGAGAAGGAGTCTAGAACTTGGAGTAGGGACGGGGGCTCCGCACCCCGTGCAGCCCCCGGGCCGTCACCGGTCGGGTGTCAGCACCTGAGGCCTCAACAACCGGGATCGGGCATCATTAACCACGGGTTCCAAAATACCCCGTGCCCAAACTCCCAGCCGGTTCACTGGTACCGAAGCTGGCAGCAGTTCACCTCTGCTACGCGAACCAGAGGCGTGGAGGAGCAGCTTCACAGGAGCACCCCACCACCAGCCAACTTCCAGTCGTCTAACCAGCGGTGTACCCACTGAGGGATCCAAGGCTCCACAAAACATCCACAACGTACATCTTGGATAGGGCATTGAAGCAGCCTCCCCGTACCCGATCTGGTATTCCTGGGTGACAATGGCAAAACACTTAGCTAGAATGGAGGAACACTTGCGGATCTCTGAGGGACACCATCACTGCTGAGTCCACCTGGTCCACTACCCGTGAACTGTATACCATGTACTGCCTGCTGGTTACAGTAAAGACCCGTTGCAGAGACTTTGTGTCCGTGCTTCCTTATGAACTGTCTGTCCGCACTACAAGGTAACCGCAGCTGCCGCACAACATCTTAAGCAGCTCCAGCCTCCGGGGATCACCGCTCAGCCTGTGGGGAGCGTTCCATCTTGCTGCTGTCCATCCCCCGGAGGTTCGCAGCGTCGGTAACGATTACCGAAACTACTCATAGGTGGCGTCACAAATAAATTAAACCCCTTTAATCTGTTCCTACAAGACGTCTTCACTTTTGATCTGCACTCAACCGGGCCCCACTACCGGCAGGCGCGGCCTACCCGTGACAAGGAGGAAGGAGCTACAGCCTGTCTAAACCGGAGTCCACGGGCTGACGGTGAGTCTTACACACTAAATCAGAAGTCTCCTCCTCGCAAGTGAACCAATAGTCTTTTTGCCAGTTACACCACACTGGAACAATCAATCACAACTATCACAAGAAAACATGTCTAAAATAAGACATTATTAGGGAAACGACAATATCAAAAGGAACAAGACACAATACAAAATATTTGTTAATAAAAATCACTCGTCTCGTTAATGATAAAAACCAGGCAATAAACTACCAATGTAACTGAATTATATGCTGTGACAACACATCGGGTCCTCAAAATAATAGTCTCTAATGAAACTGACCAACAATTGCATGTATCAGAACCCTGATGGACACATACACTACAAATTAAACATTTAGTCAGAGTGATCAAAAACAATGCTTGGTGTCGTATAACTATTGTATATTTGTAGTAATTCACTGAGCAGTCACTAAATACCGCAATAGAACAGTATGTAGATAGATGAACCATCTACAATCGTAAGGGCCTAAAACTGGAGACAATCTCCTGATACTATCCACCCTGAATATGCAGTTTCACAAAGTTACCTAAAAATGAATTGGACAACTCAATCCGACTCCAGACAGCAGTGCACACATACACTATTAATCAACAAAGAGCCGAGAGATATCCAGCCGACCAGAACAATCCTGGACAAGAATGGAAGCTATTTAAATAGGTCTGACATATCATTAAGACCACAAGGATATAAATCAATAGGTTTCCTTCCGTGGAAGGGCCACATCACAATTTGGAGTACAGGGAAGGATTAGATCAATGGAGGTAACAGTAAGATGCATTTTTTTTTTTTGTCATGTTTTAAAGCACAATGCTGAGAGAGACCCTGGGTCAAGAGACCCTCCTTCTACCTAAGGGAGTTTATCCTACAGTGTAATTCCTGTGATGTTCTCCTTACATACGGTTTACCACATATACAAGTGATCAAATAGATTACATAGCTTGAACGACATGTAAGGTGAAATCTAAATTTTGGAGGATGGTACATGTGTCGGACATCAATGTCCACTCCTGAAGTCTTGTGTGTGGAGTCTGAACCGAATATTGATGGCCTTGTTGATGCTGGTAGTCAACAACTGCCCTCTTCTCACAAATCCTGACCAACATCTGCAGTGTCAAATTCGAATGCATGGGGACATCACACACCAGTCTGTGAGCCGGAAGCTGCAAAGACTGCTGAAACCCAGCAAGAGTGGTGAAAGTAGTAGGTGACTTTCTAACATGGGCACATAGGCGTACTTTGACAAGCAGATCCAACAGCTCCGGGTAGGATTTAAGAAACCGGTGAACCATGAGGTTGAGCACATGGGCCACGCATGGTACATGTGTAAGCTCGCCTCAGAGCCGCAATCCGGTTCCGGCCATTGTCACACATGACCATGCCTGGCTGTAGGTTCAGCAGTGTGAGCCACAAATCTGTCTGCTCTTTCAGAGCTGTCGACAACTCTTCAGCATTGTGCGGTTTGTCACCTGTGCATATTCGCTTCAGCAAAGCCTGTTCCTGCTTGGCTGAGGCAGTGCTGAAGTGCTTCCAGCTTATGACTGATGTGGAGGATGATGTGCAGAAGCTGTAGACTGTGGGGGAAACCCTGACTTGAGTTAGGGCCCGCAATCCTTGGCGTCAGGAGGACGTGTTCCGTCCCAAGGCTCAACTGGGTCCTCGCTTCCACTGATAACCCAGTGTGCCGTCAGCGAGATGTACCGACCCTGCCCACAAGCACTTGTCCATGTCTCTGTGGTTAGGTGAACGTTCCCAGTAACTGCGTTGTTAAGGGCACGGATAATGTTTTGGGACACAAGCTTGTGTAATGCGGGGACAGCACACCAGGAGAAAGTGTCGGCTGGGGACCAACGAGGGATAGGCGCCACCATCAGGTTGCGGAATGTTTCTGTCTCCACTAGCCTAAAGGGCAACATTTCGAACACAAGCAGTCGCGAAATGTGCAAAATGTGCAAATTCAATAGTGTGGCCTGTGGGGTGTTGGCTGCGTATTTGCGCTTGCATTCCAAGGACTAGAGTATGGGCAACTGAATGCTGCGCTGGGACAAGGACGTGGATGTGGTTGCTGATGGTGGTATTTCAGTTTGTGCAGCAGCAGGTGCAGGACAGGAGGCCTCTTTGCATGCACTATGGACAGGGGATTGGCTTGCACACGCAACAGTGCAAGAAACTGTAGTGTCACCCGCAGATGCTGCTCCCGGACCCTGGGGTTCGGTCCACAAAGTTGGGTGCTTTGCTGCCATGTGCCTGATCATGCTGGTGGTGGTCAGGCTAATAGTTTTGCTACCCCTGCTGATGCTGGCGTGGCAGGTGGTGCAAATGGCCTTTTTGGAATTATCGGCAGAATCATTAAACAGACTCGGGAAGACCTAACAGTTGTACTGGCAACTTCCGTTGTGTTGGTGTTACGGGAAACTGTTGTCCGCCTTCTGTCTGCGGCCACCACACTGCTTCTTCCTGCCAGTTGGGATGCTATGCCTCCCTCCCCCTGTGCGCTGCTCTCTTCGCTGTGCATGTCCTCCTGCCATGTTGGGTCAGTTACTATATCATCCACCACATCATCTTCCACTTCCACACCCTGGTCCTCCTCCTGACTTTCTGGCAATTGTCTCATCATCGTCCACCACTTGTGACACTTTCCCACCGTCGCCTTCATGTGACTGTGGCTGCTCAAATATTTGGGCATCGCTACATACAATCTCCTCTTGCCCCCCTGCAAGTGGAGCAGGCAAGAGGCCTGAATCTATAAATGAAAAAGTGAACAGCTCTTCAGAGTGTCCAAGTGTGGGATCAGTTTTGTCCGGACACTCGGCATGATGGGAGGAAGGAGTATCAGGGTGAGGAATATGTGGTCCAGACTTGCTGCTACTGAGACTTAACTGAGTGGAAGACAGGGTGGTTGTGGTGGTGGTAAACTGATTGGAAGCATTATCCACTATCCAACCAACAACCTTTTAACACTGCTCTTGGTTTAATAGTGGTGTACTGTGGTCCCTAGGAATTGGGACAGGAAGGTTGGGTAAGAAGATGTGGGAGGGTGTTGTGGCACAATTGTAGCTTGCCCATGACCTCTGCATGCACCATCACGTTCAGTTCCTCGTCCCTTGCTACATGCCTTGCTTATTTTTAAATATCTTCCACGCTCAGTACAAAAGGCTTAATTTAGAGCAAAGTTATAGGTGATCCGTGTGACGGACAAACCACAGTTTTAAGTAGCTGTTTTTTTTTTTTATTTTGTTTTTTTAGAGATGGATAATATTTGAGTAACAGGCTACACCAGCCCCAGACGTGACTGGAATGGAGCCTCCTGTGGTATACACACCTCACTCTGCTATATACACTGCCTGTATACAGCTGGTTTAGTCCTGAACTATTTGTTAAGATGGATTGTGTATCCTACCTAGTACCTACACTACCTAAGACGCACACTAAATCCTGTCTCTAGCTCAGTAACACCTTTCCCTACAGTAGCTGACAATGTGGAGCAGAGAGACGAGCACAGCGTCACGGTATATAGACCTGATGACTCTGTGCAGCCAGCCAATCACTGTAATGCTACAACCAACATGGTTGTGGCATTAGTGTGTGGCAACCAATCCCTGCATGTGTGCTGGCTCTGTAAAGAGCGCCAACATGCAGGGAGGGGGAGCTGAGCATTGTGCCCAAGCATCTCGCCGATGGTCTGCGAACACCGAGCATCTTGAGTACTGAGATGCTTAGGCAAGCACCAAGTACCAGCGAGCATGCTCGCCCATCTTTAGTTTTTATGCATATATTCCTCTGCCATATTGTGGGAAACTGCTCCACAAGGTTTTAGAGGTGGTGATTTCCCGGCAGTTACCTTTTAGAGAATAGGTGATTTTAACAACATCCTTGATGCCCACTGGGATAGAGGTAGGCGGTAGGCATTGAGATCAGGTGGTAATTGCACATCATTTGGTGCGGTATTAAAAGAAATTGCGTTGTTTGATATTTGGAGGACTCTCCACCCGGGTGTCTCTAAATACTCCTGCTTCTTGTCTGTCTTTTGCCTCATTATCTATCTTGATCTTGCCCTAGGGAATAGTCTGATGTTACGTCTGGTTAGTGAGGTAACATACTAGTACTTTGTCGGGTCACTCACTTGTGTGTGTGTGTGTGTGGGGCTTGAAGGGGCGGGCTCTGAGTTACCTAGGAGATCCATATGAAGATTAACCCCATTCTGGCTACAGTTGATCTGGATGGTCATGTGAAGACAGAGCTAACAGTATTTTAGAATTTAATATAGGGTCTGCCTTAGTGTTGACAGTCTGGGAAGTCATAAAGGCCTATTTAAAGAGGGTTATGTATAAAAAGAATATTGCGAGTCAAAGTAGAAACTGGTAGGAGAGACCAGGAGTTGATCAGGGCACTGGAGGGAGCTGAGGAGGCATTAATTGAGGCACAAACACATGAAGCTCAGGAACGATTGAGGGTTTAGTGCAGGAGGAGGTATGTAATGTCATGAATGTATGAATCTTGCTCATGTTTTTTTTAAGATCCTGGAAGAGTCAGCCAACAATAGTTCACTCATCTCTCCGCCTTTTTGGTTTGTGAGTAGGTTACATAGATCCAATTCATGCAACCCCCAGCCTAAACCATTTACTACCCCTCATAAATACCTGGGGCTGAGGGAAGCAGAGCTGTACACAGGTTTGAACCAGATCTGTCTCTGCAGAAGATCCTTTGTTCAAACCTACAGTTTTCAATGTCAGATTTAAGAAGATCTGTTCATGCCACATACACATAATTCATATTTTTAGATTATTCACCGGTTTGCGCATTCAATGATATGTCGTGTATATAGATGTAACCATCAGGAACCTGGGAATGGATTTCTGCCATTATGAACATCATAAGCAGGTCATATTTGGTATCAATTATTCTCAGAATGAAATGACCGTAAAAATGAGTTGTATATTATGTTTGTGAGCCCACCCCATCCCCAGATATGAAGAATGGGGATTTATTAAGCCTGGTGAGAGAGGAGGTCTCAGAGGATCCTCCCAGCGAGGAGGGATCACTCTAAGCGGTGGGGGCCACAGATTCCCCTGTCTTTAATAAATGTAAAAGAAAAAACAACAACAGCTTGTAGTGCGCCTATACACATGGGGCTGTTAGTGGGCGGTTCTTTTGCATTTAAACTCACCTGGTCTGGTTATAAACCACAGCCCGTAGATAAGCTTATTAATTTGAAGCAGCAGAATCCTCCGGTTCCGTCCTCGTGCTTCCTACGAGGTCTTCTCCGGGGAAACACTAGTGCCGGGCGGCGTCACGTGTCTAGTAAAGGGGCCGATCCAGCTGGCGTCTTTTCAGGTCCTCTCCCTCCTCTGCAGCTCACTCCACCACTCTCCCCATAGGGAGTCAGAATGATACAAAAAGATGGAAGCGTGATGTATGTTTGGGCGCTGAGGTAAGGAAGATCTCTGATGCTGGCTTCTTTTCCGGACTTTATTAAAATAATTGCAGTTATAATTATTCAAGCTTAAGGCTCTCAAAACCCACGAAGCATTTCGACGTGCACACACGTCTTTCTCAAGTGAAAGACGTGTGTGCACGTCGAAATGCATCGTGGGTTTTGAGAGCCTTAAGCTTGAATAATTATAACTGCAATTATTTTAATAAAGTCCGGAAAAGAAGCCAGCATCAGAGATCTTCCTTACCTCAGCGCCCAAACATACATCACGCTTCCATCTTTTTGTACCTGTCTTTAATAAAAAAGTAGAGAAGCCAATTTTGGGTCATTCCATCCCGGGCCTGACATAGCTACCACCATACCAGCTGTCTGACGGAATCCTGTCTTTCTGGGGAGAGGCCCCCCCACAGAACTACGTGTACCTATGCATGACCATGTCTGGCAAGTTCTCTTTTATCCCTTTTATTTTTATAACTCTTTTATGCATACATGTAAATTGTCTCTTATGTAATATTCTGTAAATCTTTTTGTAAGCACTGCCTATCTTTTGTGGAGTAAAATATTATGATTTACTAGTCTCGATCTCCTTGTCTTATGAACGAGCTCTCACGACCTGTTCGTTTTTACGCTATCGTACAGGTAGCGGTCTACCTTGAAAGATCGGTGGTGGCAGCTTAAGTTTGGTATTTGTGATATTGTGGGCCTAAGGGTGACTGGATCGAGGTATATATACGTTCCTGGCAGGAACTGGTGGTATATATACATCCTGTCACATCACGTGCCGCAGTAGACAACATAAATTAGGGCAGCTGGGCTCCTTTCTTATCTTCTGGCAATACCGGATTTGGCCAGCAGGCTAAGGGGGCGCCAGAGAGCTGCAGGTCCTGACGAAGTCTTCGTACATACTACATACTAGAACTCTGTCGGGTCACTCACTTGTGTGTGTGGGGCTTGAAGGGGCGGGCTCTGAGTTATCTAGGAGATCCATATGAAGATTAACCTCATTCTGGCTCCAGTTGATAGCTCTGTCTTCACATGACCATCCAGATCTAACAGAGTATTTTAGAATTTAATATAGGGTCTGCCTTAGTGTTGACGGTCTGGGAAGTCATAAAGGCCTATTTAAGAGGGTTATGTATAAAAAGAATATTGCGAGTCAAAGTAGAAACTGGTAGGAGAGACCAGGAGTTGATCAGGGCACTGGAGGGAGCTGAGGAGGCATTAATTGAGCGCAAACACATGAAGCTCAGGAACATTTGAGGGTTTAGTGCAGGAGGAGGTATGTAAGATAGTCATGAAAACTGCGGAACAGAAAAGAATGTTTCCTACGATTAAATTTTTTGAGGAAAGGGAGAGGGCTGGTCATCTTTTGTCCCGGGTAGTGGCAGCTCAGAGATTCTGCATATATCCCTGAATTAAAGGGGAAAGATGGTTGTGAGCACACTTGTAGTAGGGACATTATGGAGGTTATGACAGGATTGTACTCTGATTTGTATAAGTCCCAAATGCAGCCAACAGAGGAGGAGATTGATTTTTTTTTCATAGCGGAGGTGGGGTTTCCCCGGCTCTCATTAGTGGATCAGAGGCTAGAGGAGCCTTTTGACCTGGAGGAACTTAAAGCCGCTCTGGCCTCTATGCCTAACGACAAGGTCCCAGGATGGGACGGAACTGTAGGGGAAGGCTACAAGAGATATAAGGGCATGTTACTTCCTGCTTTGCTGGAAGTGTAGAATGCTGGCTTGGCAGGGAGGGGGAGTTGCCATGACACATGTGGGAAGCCATAATTGTTGTATTGCCAAAACAAGGTAAAGACCTGACGGATCCAGCTTCATATCATCCAATTTCACTATTGACCACTGACTTCAAGCTATTGGCTAAAATATATGCTAACCGACTCAATAAGGTCATTGGTCTTTGTCTATTAGGGATTCAATCTGGGTTTATGCCCAATAAATCCACTGCAACTAATTTTAGGCAACTATTATTGAACATACAGGCAATGGCGGATAATACAAAATAGAGGGTAATAGTTTGCGTAGGTGCCGCCAAGGCATTTGATAACGTGGAGTTGGAGGTACCTGTGGGTGGAAATGAGAACCATGGGATTTGAGGAGCAGTTTTAGTTGGGTGCGGCTGCTCTATGCGTCCCCCAGTGCTAAAATTGGTAAATGTCCATTTGTCCGTTAGATTCTTATATATGGGAATGAGGCAAGGGAGCTCCCTGTCCACCTTGCTGTTTGCCATTGCTGTGGGGCCATTGGCAGCAACGCTTTGGGGTAATAGGGACCTTCGTGAATTCCAGTATGGGAGCCATGTAGAGAAGGTAGCCTTATATGTGGACGATGTATTGCTGTTTCTGGCCGACCCATGAGACTGAGATCTGACAACCATTGAAAAGTTTGGATCTATTTCAGGACTGTCCATTAACTTGGATAAATCAGTGTTGCTCCCCTTGGATGTGGTGGCTCCCCTGATGCTGGACCCAAAGATTCCTTTCTGGGTGGTTAGTGAATTTAAATATTTGGGCATTGTGATTTTGGCTAAATTGAATGACTGAGCGGCTCAATTTGACTCCTCTTATTAGTAGATTTCAGCTAAAGATTGAGGTGTGGAAAAAGCTGCTCCTGTCTGTTGCAGGTAGTTAATTTAATTAAAATAATCCTTATGCCTCAACTTTTTCTTTATGTAATTCATAACACTCTGGTCTGGCTGGCACAAAATAAATTCTACCTGATTAACTTTTTCAGAATTTGATCTGGAAAGGTAGCAGAGCACGCATCAAATTGGAACATTTACAGAGGTCAAAGGAGGAGGGGGGTCTGGTGGTCCCAAACCCCCATGGGTCTACTATGTGACCTCTCAGTCTCTGCACATGGTGGGCTGGGGTGAACCCACACAATCTACAACGGCAGGGAAGCTTATTGAGTTCATGGTGGGGGAGGGCCCATTGCTTGCTAGTCTAGAGGCTCGTAGGTCCCGAGTGAGTCCCAGACGATTCCCGACGATGGCCATGGTGGATAAAATTTGGCAGAGAGTTAAACAATGGAGAGACATAAGAGTTCATGCGATACATGCCGATTTAGTTTGACCCCAGGTTGGTGGCGCTGCTGCGCTTGAGGTGATTTGGTCAGTGAGACATGTAGGTATATAGTTTGTGTTGCAGCTGTTTGTTGGTGGTGTACTCAAGACCTTTGAGGGGCTCAGGAAGGAATTCCCTTTGTGTCAATCTCTATTCTTCCAATAGTTACAGCTGCGGCACACATTGCTCAAACAACCAAGAGCCAGTCACACAACGATATCGTTAGAGAGATTGTTGGAACTGTACGTTACAACGATCTCTCCAGCGATGTCGCTTGTATGGCGGCCGTACACGCTACAATATCGTGAGCGATATTGTAAGCGATCCTGTGCACCGCTGCGATCGCTAACAATATCGTTCACATCACTGGTGAGATGTCCACACAGACAGACTCACCAGTGGATGTGGGCCAGCGAGATCGCTGGTAACTATGGTACACATCGGGTTACTAGCGCCCGCGGGCGCATAGTGACCCGACGTTTACCATAGAAACAATCTCCAGCATAGGTCTGCGCTGGCAGATCTTTTCATCGGTGGTCACACACACCATGAAGATGCAGATTGAACAAGCGTTTATCGCTTGATATGAGCTCCGGCTCCATATCTGCGATGTCACGATCAAGCGATTTTACATTGTAAATCGCTTGATCGCACGTAGCGATGCACAAACGATATCGCTTAAGCGATCAAAAGCAGATCGCTTAAACATTCGTTCAAGAAATTGAACCGTGTGACGGCGCCTATGTTACATCTAGTAATGATCAGGCCCCTGCTGTGAGGTCGCTGATCGTTACATTCTGCTCTGGGTCATTTTTTGATCGTTGGTTTCCCACTGTCAGCACGCATCGCTGCGTGTGACCACGAGAAACCAGCGATCAGTGACCTCACAGGGCTGGTAACCATGGTAAACACCGGGTATCCAGGCAGCGTGCGCTGCCTGAATACTCGGTGTTTACCATAGTTACAGCGTCCTCCCTGCTTAGCGCTGCCTGTAAGGCAGCACAAAGCAGAGAGGACGCTGACTTGCCTTCAGCGATGTGGGAGGTGGCTCCCATGGCCCTGATCGCTGGGGAGATCTGCCTGTTTGACAGCTCCCCAGCGATCAGGTAATGAGACAGGTGTGAGACAGGGCCTTTAGATCATCACCGTTGTGCAAATAGACAGCTTAGTGAATTTTATCAGGTCACTGAGGGGCTCAAGGGGGTTTATCATTCTTATGTACAGAAGATTCTTGGACTCACTCCTGCAACAACACCCGGTCACATTCAGAGAGAAATGGGAGGTGGACGTAGGGCCAGTTTCAGCTTCTCAATGGAAGAAAAAAACTAGAGTTTGTTCCAAGGGTTTCTATGATTGAGGCCAGAAGTGTCATAACTCTATTTGGTCCATAGGGTGTACAGGACCCTGGTCTGGATGATGAGGACAGGATTAACACTAGAAGTCCCAGAAAGGGGTCATTTAATATTTCTACCTTTGGAACCCAGAGACGGGTCGAATGACCTGAAGGATTTTAGGCCACATTTACAAATGAAAGGATGCTAATTGGAGCCATCAGAGTTGTCAGTTTGGACTAAGGTATTTGACCCTCTTTCAGGACTTCAGGAGCTCGAATTTTGGGACTTCTAGTGATTAAGGAGGAATTGTGTTGCCGCGATGTTCTAAGGATGGGCAGACCTCTAAAATAATGTGTCATGCCACTGCCTGCAGAACCTTTTGGTACTGACCCTCAACATGACACAGGAGGTGAAAGGGGTGGATATCCCGAGGAATTCGCTGACCTGTGTATTGGGATGCATGGGTGATATTGCTGTTGATGACTGGGAAAATTGGCTATAGCTAGAGTTCTGTATGCTGCCAGGAAACTTATAGCGGTTCATTGGTTGGATGACAAACCTCCAGTCCGACAAGAATTGGCTAAGAAAATTTAACTTTTATTGTTTTAATGGAAATAAACATATATCTTAAAAGACAACATGCGCTGTTCGAGAATGTGTGGGACGATTGGATGGACTGTTCGGGTCTGGCATCGGATAGAATGAAAAAAGCTCCTACCCAAAATGAGTGACGAGTGCACTAAGAGGATCTGCGATCGGTAATTGTTGTGACCTTCTTATCCCAGGTCCGCCTCTCCCTCCAAGGTCCCATCTGGCCATGACACAACATGACACGTGGACTTGCATTTAAAGTGCCAATCCAGTGCTGGAAAAAAACCTGCTAGAGTAGTGCTCCACCTTTTTTCACCATTTCTTTATTTTATATTTTATTTTACTATAATCCTAAGCGATGTGATGACCTGTTTTTTGAACTTTGGCATAAATGCATGTCACATTTAGGCAGGGGGACTGTGGATGGGGGTGTTTCTATTCCCTTTTTTTTTTTTTCTTTTTCTTTATCAAAATGTTGCAGGATTCCACAGCATTTTGTGGGTGAGCTTTTTGTGCTGAAGCTGGCCCCTGGCCTCCCTTAGTTGTATAATTTAGTTGGGCCTCAGCTTAGATCCTTTTCCCACTTTTCTGCCTGATTAGTTTCACTTTTTTTGTCACATTTTGCTCCATTTTCAAGGGTCCTGCACAGAATGCCATGGTTGGATCTCTCCCACTAAATTGTGCACCTCAAAGCCAGATTGGCTTCTGGTTGTCCCCCTACTTTGTACAGACCCGGCATATAATGGGGATACATTCAAGGGACTGGGTAGCTGGTGACAATCCTCCGGAGATACTGTAGTAAGGTGCGATGATTAACGAGGGGTTTCCTATTGTTTGCAGGCAGAGTATAATCCACAGATAGCAGACTGGTCCCGAGACTTGAGAGGCCCTGTCCTGATCAGCACCCGGGATCTGAATAACTGGCTGCTTTTTTACACGCGGAGAAATTACGACACGGCGAACACTCTTGTCCAGAACATGTTCAAAATCACACAGCAAATGTGCATCCGCATGAACCGGGCCATAATGTGAGATTTTGGGGTACACATCTTGCATATATTAAACCATACATTTGTTTTGAATTTTGTTTTATTTTTTCTTAAGGGTTGAAGTGGATGATACGGTGGGAGGATATTTACAGGCCTTCCAGCAGAACATTACAGACCGCACAGAGATGGTTAGTAGACCTCACACCATCCCATATCTAACCAGCAAGAGGCAGATTATTCCTCTCTGAAATGTCACTCTGATCTCTCTCTAGGTAGTCTGTATCCTATCCAGCAACAATAAGATGAAGTACGATGCCATTAAGAAGTACCTATGCGTGGATTTCCCCATCCCAAGTCAGTGTGTCGTTGCCAGGACCTTGGGCAAACCCCAAGACTGTCCTCTCCGTCTCTACAAAAATTGCCTTACAGATGAACTGCAAATTAGGAGGAGAATTGTGGAGTGTGGAGATACCGGTACTTATGACTCTTGGTTACTCACCTTCTCCTCAACATGCTCAATTAATAAATTGTTTCACATACAGTTCTTGTATCTGTGCTGTAAGCAGGGTGGTGTGACTCTAAACTATTCACTCAGTATCCTACAAAGGAGGTGGAGCAAGGAGGCTCCATCCCATGAAGAGAGATGAGGCTCCACCTATGTGGTATTACTGATAACAAAAAAGGTGCAGGCAAGCCCTGCCTGTATGGGGAGGCTCAGTCCATGAAGAGAGCATAGAGGCTCCACCCCAGAGGAGCAAGGAGTGTGATTTATGCACAGTAAGTCCTGAGAAAGTGACTATTTTTTTCCATGTCTTTCAGCTTGAAAAAATGATGATAATTGGGATTGATTGCTACCATGACACCCTGCAGGGGAAGAAGTCTATTGCTGGCTTTGTTGCAAGCATGAATAAAGGCATGACTCGGTAATGTATCCTCCACGGCTAGTTTACACTTACTCAGCCCAAACAGTGTTTGCCCCCTCCATAGCTCTCCATTTTGGTTACTAGAGATACCTACTGTTAAGTCACCCTTGTTGGTAACAGTGTCTCCTTGAAATTGGTAATGCTACTTAAGTGCACCCTGCAAATACTCCACCATTTTATTGCAATTCCCAGAAAAAATGAACCTTTTACGCTTCTAAATTCATTGCCCCAATGATCCAGAACTTCCATGCCCTCTTCAGGCCTGCACCCAAGACTTATAAAGTTGGACTGGTACCACCTAATGTTTAGGTGCAAGCAAAAAAAATCCGTATATATTAAAGGAGAAATGCTGCAACACTAAACATAACATGCATGTCAATAAGCTAATGGAAACAGTGAAAAGCAGGGCAGTGTGTACAGTTAATAAGTGTATTTGGAAAGGGAAAACAGTAAATGCTGTATTGGAAAAAATAAATGAGAGACTTGGCTTCAACACTGGCGCCACTGCAAGAGCCCAGTAACTATATCAAAGTGCTCTCATCTTACCGGGTCCTACACTAACACTCTATGCTGTGTACTATTGCCTATATAGGTGTGTGTGGAGCCCACTGCGATGGGGTACTCTGTACCGGACCGGGGTATCACGGGGCGTTATCACGGCGGTCTTGGTCCGGACCGTGTTCCGAGCCCACAAGTAAAAGGGGTTATGTGGCGCCCTGCTATGCAGGCGTCACAGAGAGGTACTACACCCGAAAAAGTGGTGTAGATACTCCAGCTGCAAGCGGATTTTAGGATGATGGGTGGAACACATACACAAACCCCCCACACGTGATCACATAGTGGGAGGTACCCGGGAGGGAATAAAACCACCTCTAGGGGGAGTAGTACAGAATAGTTGGAGTTGTAGTCAGGCAGTGAGCCTGAGGGAACAAGGAGAGGGTCTCTCGGCTGAGGGACCAGGAGAATGGGAGAAGGAAAGCTATCCCAGGCGCAGACAACCAATTGGGGAAGGAAGGGACTTAAAGAAGTCTAACCACAACAGCTTACCGGACACCGGAGCCTGCACTTTGGGATCCTCCAAGGACCACAGAAAATCCGTCGATCTGAGGGGTATATCTACATACTGCCCAGGCTCTAAAGCAACCAAAAGAGGGTACCAGGACCGTTTGAGGGCTCGGGGCTAGCAGAAGGTAACCCAACGGGAGCGAAGAGAGGGAGAGACAGCAGGGAGGTCAGATTTTCTTTATGGGATCAAGCTTCACACAAATTACTGGAAAGCAGGAAAGACGGAGAAAAAGCACACACCAAGGGTTCCATCCTACCACCTGGGATCCGCTTGCAGCCACCCGTCAGCTATTTGTTATTACAACATCTTACTGAACTGAGAACTGTAACTAATGCTGCTAAAGTTTCCAGTAAAGTACCCGGAGTGAAGTGAACTCGACTCTGCTGCATCTTCTTTCCTATGAACTTGTCCCATTCACAGGATTACTGCCCCGGAGGTCCCAGTCCTGCCTGCGAAGGACTACACCATCTCAGCCGCGATACCACTGGAATCAAGCAGAAGGGTCTAAGGCAGGAACCTGGCTGCAGAAGGGTTAATTGACTGTGTGGAGCCGCTTTGTGCACCAGCTGAATTGTGAACTGTACTGTGAAAAACTTAAAGGGAACCTGACCCCTAAAAATTAGCTCCCAGTCTCTTAAGACCTGCCCCTGCACCATTCTTACACTTTTTAGCACAAAGGGATGGCTAGAAATGTCTATTTGTAAAGTTCATAAAAGTGAATTTATAACCTGCACCCACTGCGGCTTCTCAGATTTTAAGAAGCCGCAAAAGGCATTGCCTTGTGCTTCTCCCGCCACCTGCACGCTAATTATTCACGCCCCGATGGGTGTGCTAATCAGCATAGAGCCTCCGCGTCACATTACATGGCGGTATAGTCGCTATGAAGCTAAACGCGTCATAGCGGCTATACCGCCTATGTAATGTGACGAGGGGCTCTCTGCTGATTAGCATGCCCATCGGGGCGTGAATAATTAGCGTGCAGGCGGTGGGGAGAAGCACAAGGCAACGCCTTTTGCGGCTTCTCAAAATCTGAGAAGCCGCAGTGGGTGCAGGTAATAAAGTCACTTTTATGAACTTTACAAATACACTTTTTTAGCACAAAGGGATGGCTAGAAATGTCTAAGAATGGTGCAAGAGACAGGTCTTAAGAGACTAGGGGCTAATTTTTAGGGGTCAGGTTCCCTTTAAGTAAAACCCGGTGAACCTTGCCAGTGTCCCCAGTGTGTGCTTCCCTGCATGTTAAACTGTTATTCATCCTGTCAGGAGCAGCCCGACCACGGCGGGCTCATCCATTAGGCTGCAGCACCATCCATCCTCCTGGCAGAAGCAAGCAGCAGTGGAGGTGTCCAATTGTCCACAACCCGTGGGTGATGTCACGACAATCCTTGTAAATAACTGTAGCGCCCAAGCTTTGGGGTACTTTGGCAGCAAAGGGTTAACGGTGTCACGGGGAATGGCGGCTGCGCCTGACTCCGTGTCCTGGGGTATCTTTTGAAAAGGGGATCTATGTACAAGGGATTATTTACAGTTTGTTTTTGTGACGCCACCTGTAGTTTCTGGTGAGGAGTCACCAGCGCCGCCACAGTCCGCCGGAGGTAGATGGTAATGCGGCAAGTTTGGCAATGTCCTCTACAGGTGACGCGCCCTCACCCAGGGCTGTGGGGTACTCGGCTCTCGGGACTGTCTCTACTAGTCAGGGAATTCACAGGTGGCCATTCCGGAGCCGTGGCCCTGGGGGTCAACTGAAAATGAGGAATATTTACAGGGGATTATTTACAAGTTGTCTTGTCGTGACGCCACCTGCTGGGTCTGGTGAGGGATCACCAGCGCCGCTCCAGTCCTCCGGTGGTCAAATGGTATGGCGGCTCGGATGGAATCATCCCCGCAGGCAGGACGGGACCACCGGGGCAGGAATGCTGCAAATAAAACAGTTTATGATTGAAAGGACGCAGCAGAGTCGAAGCTTCACTTCACCGGGTAACTTTACTTGAACTGTTTCTTTCAGCTTACAGTTCAACAGTTCATTAGATGGTATAATGGCGAATGCTTGCGGGCTGCAATTGGGATTCTGGCTTGAGATGGAACCCTCCTTTAAGTTCCTTTATTTTCCTTCTATTCTGTTCCCAGTGTGAAGCCTGATCTCCTGTAGATGATCTGACCTTCTGCTACTTCTACTTTCTTCGCCTCCCCTGTACCCGTCGGGTCAACCTTCTGTCTGGACTGCTTCTCCTTGCTAGTCCTGGCTTCCCTCTCATGGGATCTGTGGGAGTCAGGGCTGTATTTGTAATATCCCTGTTGTATGGATTGTCTATGAGTCTTAAAGAACTCAAAGGTGCGGGCTCCGGTACCTGGTTTCCTTCTTTTCGGGGCAAACTCTACTGTTACTCAATTCTCCTTACTAGAGTGAACTCTGCCTCTGAGTTCTTCTCCTCTTTCTTTCTTCTTTTGGGATCTTTCCTAGGGCCTCTCAGCCGAGATGGCCCCCTCGGGTCCTCAGGCTGACCGCCTGATCCTCCTCCACTCTACCTCCTCCGACTCTCCTGAGTGTCTGACTACCTAGTTCCCCCTAGAGGCCACTATCTATCTCCTCCCAGGGTTCCCTCCCACCTACTGTCCTAGTGTGTGGGTGTCAGCTCTAGGGCTCCATCTTGTGACCATTGTCCCAACTGCAGTGGAGTACTACACGCTTTTCTGGGTGCAGTACCCCTTTTGTGGCACCTACGTAGTGGGGCACCACACAGGTAGGGCTGGACCTCCAGGGCAGCGTAGTGTGAAGGGGCAGCTTGTAGTGGAGCTGTGGATGGGATGGGGAGTGTTGGAGCAGTCTGAGGGGCACCGGGAACGGAGAGGTATGCCACCCGTACACTGCATAAGTCTTTTACCTTTTACTGGTAGTACGCAGGTAAAGATGTCCAGTGCACTGACAGGTGACAAGGTTGCACAGTGAGTCTCCACAGCAAGTGGGTATAAGGCCTCCTCTGTTCCTCTTTGGTAGCTGAAGCCCAGCCTGCATGCAGCCAGACTGGCCTCCTCTCTCTTCCTGACTGATATCTGTCCTCTCCTCCTGTGCGGTCCACAGGTTACCCTCTCTGATCACTGCGTTGAAACACTGCTGTGTCTGGCTCCCTCTTTTTTATTTTTTTATAATGCACAAGATCAGAAAGTAGAGCCAACCAAGATGCACAGATGTCAAATTGTATGTTATCAGGACACAGTTCAGTAATTATTCCAATCCTCTGAATAATTCCTGAGTTACTCATGATGTTTTTGTTTTAGCTGGTTTTCCCGATGCGTCGTCCAGGATCAGAGACAAGAGATTGTGGATGGCCTGAAAGTCTGTCTTCAAGGTAACCGGGTAAAATCTGGACGAATATTCGCCAAGCATGAGATGTTTACGCTGGTATAGGAGGCCTGGACGTGGGCTTTGTGTTCTAAATTATGCCACTTTCTGGTGTAAATTTAAGTACATTTTACAGCTCCATGAACTTTTCTGAAAAGTGTAGTCTGAATAGTGAGCAAAACAAAGATGTATGATATCACATTCATGTCTGCAAAACACACACAGATGTGACGTTGATGAATAACAGCAGTTTCATAGCAGGAGACTAGCTTTCTAGTCTTATTTCAATAAGTTAGATCCGACTATTGTCATAGCATAGGCCTTAAAAGGAGGGGTCCAGGACTTGATACCCTTTGGTATCAGATTATTGGGGGTCCCCTTCCACTCCTCCACCCAAAAAAAAAAAAATTGTTTGCAGCGGGATGTAAGCTATGCCTGTAAATAATGCACATAGTCCAGACAAAAAGTCTGGTATATCGTGTAGTGCCATTCTGACGCTGATGAAATGTGATCTGAGCTGCAGTACTGAGCCTGGACAGTAGGTGGGGTAAGAGCTGCGCTCTCTGGCTCTCTACACTGCACATTTGGCTTCTGCAGGAGCTGCAAACATCTGATGTGGAGGCAGGGCTGTCACTAGGAATTTCGGGGCCCCTTACTTGCAAAATTTTGGGGCACTCCTGAGACTCCACCCATCTCCGCCTCCACCAAGGTCGCCTCCACCCATCAAACAACCCATAGTTTCACTGCCCACTATTGAAAAAAAACTCTCACTTCTGCACCACCAATCACACATTCATCTTTTTCTATACATTGTTCTTTATCAGAGCTGAGAAGGGATGTGAACAATAAATTCCACATGAGGCAGAATAATGCTGCTGCTGTTCATTGCCTTGTACAGGGGTGGGGAACATTTGGAAATTTCTATCGTCATTCAGGGGCCGCATATCTCCATGATAGCCGGCTATATTTCAAAATTAACTCCCCTAATTTGATGGCTGCAGCTGCTTCTCTGTGTCCTGCAATATTCGGTGATAACTGATCTTTCAGGTTTGCGTTGGTCTGGAGCGCAGTTCGACTCTGTGACAATAAGTCTTGTAAATCAAATAAATCACGTAGGAGACTGCTATATATACAATATACAGGACAAAGAGAGCACATACAGCACTGCAGAGGGCTAGTGGGCACACGGCTCCTCTTTGTACACCCCGTATACACTCGACTCCTCTTCGTACACCTCGTCCACATTCGGCTCCTATCCGTACACTTCGTACACCCTCGACTCCTATTCATACACCTCGTCCACATTTGGCTCCTCTCTGTACACCTCGTAAACCCTTGGTTCTGCTCCGTACACCTTGTACACACGCGGCTCCGCTCCATACACCTCGTACACACGTGGCACCGCTCTGTACACCTTGTACATTATGCACACCTCGTACACACGCTGCTCCGCTCCACACCTCGTACACATGCGGCTCCGCTCTGCACACCTCATAGACACGCGGCTCCGCACACAATGTAAATCCCTCCTGACCCCATACATTACCTTCACATCATCCAGCACCATGACAACCAGCACAGCAAAGTCCTGCATCACTGAGGAGCTGATCATATGATCCCTGACTCCGCCCCTCCCTGTGACCTCTTCACAGGTCCTGTAGCACACATGTCTATATAGTACACATACACACACACTACACAGAGTGGGCTGCTGCTGTGTGTGTGTGACGTCACATACACTGTCAGATTCCGCTGCGCGGCGATGCTCACACAGATTGCGTACTGCAGTCAGAGAGTCAGCGCTCAGTACACGGGCTTTGCTGCAGCCAGCCTGTCTAGTGATGTCTCCTCTCTCTGCTGCTGCTGCGCTGGCCTCCCAGCGCCGCGGCTCTGGCAAAGCACAAAGACTCACAGCAGCAGGAGCTGAGGACGCAGCCTCAGTCTCTCAGCTACGTGGGGGAGGCGGGCCCCCTTGCTTTTAACAGCCACGTCCCCCGCCAGCACACCTGGACCCCCTGCCGCTGTTCAAATGGCCACGCCCCCTGCAATAATTGGCAGGCTCCTCACTCCGTAAAGGCCCGTTACACATAGCGATATCCCTAGGGTTACCGTCAGACCAGGTGATTATCGCCGGCGATTTTGCAGGCGATGCATGGGCGTGGCCATAATCATCGCCGGTGAGTCGCCCCATGTAAAGCTGCGATTTTGCGCCAAAAAATCAGCTGAGAGTGGTCGTCTGGTTTCACAGCGCTGCTCTGAAATCAGGCGACCACTCTCAGGCATCGCCCCATGTAACATAGCGATTGGCGATGTTACAGGCGATGGGGGCCATAGGCTCCCATGTTACAGGATTGCCGCTGGGGTTTGTAGACACTCCAACAGCGATGCCGCCTGTAACATCCCAAAGCGTTGCCGGAGGTATCGCTGCATGTAAACAGGCGATGGTGACATGGCGGGGTGCCAAAAAACGTGCGCGCTCCCAATGTGTCACCGCCGATGTCACCTGGTGTGACGGTACCCTAAGATATCGCCGCAACGTCACAGCTTTTGTGTCGTAGCAGTGATCTCGCCAGTGACATCGATGTGTGTGACACTTAGCAACGATCGGCCCCCCGCTAGGAGATCGCTGATCGTTAATGAATGGCCTGGACCATTTTCCGATCGGCGATCTCCCGCTGGGCATGCTGGATTGCTGTGTGTGTCTGGCAACGACCAGCGATCCCCGTTCTGCGGCCAAGAACCTAACTGATCCCAATGACTGTTGGGTTGTCGGCGCATCGCTGGTAAGTCTGCCTGTATGGCATCTCACCAGCGACCACGGAGCGATGTACCAGCGATCCCAGCCAGGTCAGATCGTTGGCTGCATCACTATGTGTAACGGGTCTTAAGACCTGTAAGCCCATAACGGCGGCCCTGTGTGGAGGCGTCTGATCCCCACATCTCTGATGTAGAGACCTATATGGGCCTTATTGACCAGCCATCACAATTCAGTGATATTTTCTTTTGTCCTTGCTGTCTTTCCCTCTAGCGGCGCTGCACGCCTATTGCAAGGTGAATGGTGAACTGCCGAACCGCATCATCATCTATAGAGACGGCGTGGGCGACGGGCAGCTTAAGACACTTGTGAACTATGAGATCCCACAGTTCATGGACTGTATCAAGTCTACCAAGGAGAAATACAGGTGTGTAACACAGGCCAGTAGTGGCCACATTGTTTTTTTATTTCTTATGGCCACTTTACACACACCAACTTCTGTGTCCAACTTCTGAACAACTTACTGGTTGCAGTGAAATCATGGACACATTGTTACATTTGTACACAGCCACAAAATGTAACAATGTGTCCATGATTTCACTGCAACCAGAGATCTGTTCAGCAGTTGAAAAAGGTTGGTGTGTGTAAAGCGGCCCTTAATTTTAATTCTTGCACTTTTTTTTTCTTTTTAAATCTCACCCCATATGTGGACTCGTTTTTGTGAGACGGATGAGTTGTAGTTTTCAATGATGCCATTAATTTTATCATTATCAAGAAAAACAAAATTCCAGATCTGAGAGAAATGGTGAGGTGGAAAAATTAAAACTTAAACATGACCATTTTCTGCTGTGTTTTTTTTTTTTTTTTTTTTTTTTTTTTTTTTCTCCATCATGTGTCTCCAGGTCTGTACGAAGAAGCAAATAAAAAACTTGTGTTGGGGTGCTTTCACACTAGCGTTTTTTTCAAATTGCGGTAGATGCGGTGAAAAAACTGCATCTGCTGCGATTAACGCATAACCGCGACACTTGCGGCAAGCCCCATGCAATGTCTATGGGGCTTGCGGTAAGGGTGCGGCAGGTGCGGCAAGTGCGGTTTTGGCACTTGCGGCAGGTGCGGCCGCGAAAAAACGCTGCTGACTGCGTTTTTTTTCGCGGTCCGCACCTGCCGCAAATGTTGAAACCGCACTTGCCGCACCCTTACTGCAAGCCCCATAGACATTGCATGGGGCTTGCCGCAAGTGTCGTGGTTATGCGTTAATCGCGGCAGATGCGTTTTTTTCACCGCATCTGCCGCGATATGAAAAAAACGCTGATGTGAAAGGGGCCTTACTTGTTTTTTAAAAAATCACAGATACATTCCTGTAGCTTGTATAGCCTTATTCTGAGACCTGTATTTGATTTTTTTTTTTTTTCTTTTCCCAGTTGATGGCACTCATCTGGGTTTATTTGCACTCCCAGCTGACAGTTTTATTGATACTATTTTGAGTCAGAAGATTCTTTCATGTTTTTATTGCATTTTTAGGGTAAATTTAAGTGAGTTAATAGCCAACTGGGGCATTTCAATTTTTACCCTATGTGATCAACAGTTTTACATTTTAATCAGGCAATTACCGGTATATGTATAATAACAGAATTCCCAAATATATGAAGGAAAAAATATACATTTTTGGGAAAAGAGAAGAGGGCAACAATAAGTGTGTGTATGTGTGTGCATACATATGTATATATACACACACACACTATATAGAGTGAGCGATATATATATATATAGATATAGATATAGATATAGATATATAGATAGATCTACATATAGAGCTCACTTACATACTCATATACACGGTATATAATAGATCTCAAGCGTGAGCAGCACATGAACAATCATCACTAGGTGCAATATCCTAAAGTGCAATCCTTAGGCTTGCCTCAATATTTTTTTTAATATATACCTCTGCAGC
This sequence comes from Allobates femoralis, assembly GCA_033576535.1. Classification (NCBI taxonomy): domain Eukaryota; kingdom Metazoa; phylum Chordata; class Amphibia; order Anura; family Aromobatidae; genus Allobates; species Allobates femoralis. The sequence continues at coordinate 295,665,437 of JARQOC010000005.1, forward strand.
ACTCCAAATCTTAAAATTCAAGTGGTTTAATCGGTCCATACGTTACAACGTTTCAGTCCTCTGACCTTTTTCAAGTGGTGTGCGTAGTGTCACAAAAGTGGACTTATTATAATGCTCATACATCACAATTAATCATCCAATTATTATACAATAATGGTTTACAATATAAAATCTGATGCAAACATATATTACCATCAATGCTGTTTACATTCCTTCATAAATATCATTGTGCAAACATATCATAGATTACAGTACAAGTTTGTGCATAAAGTGACAGTGCTAAATTGATTCAATAATCGATCACATATGTCAGTAATATTCATATACATACATGGAGGCTCGCCCATCCACTCATTAGTATCATAGACTCCTTGACTGGCGTCCTCCTTGTTGGTCTGCGCATGCCTGGGGTCACAATGGTCATTTCCAGGTTGTTCTGGTTCACGCACTGCACATCCGCAGCCATCTTTAGACTCACTGCTCAATGGCTTCAACTGGGTGTACCATACTGTGCATGCACGGAACTCCCGGCGGCCATTACAATACCAAGGGCTCTTCTACTATAGCAAATTTTATTACTCCATCTTTTTTATGGGCCATATATAGTCTAGGGGTATATAGTGTTTGATTATATCAGTATACATATGGGAGTCCAATTATGATAATAGCAATGGGATGATGCCCGTGTGTTAAGGAGCATGGTAATAAGGCCCAATGATCGTGTCATATGGAAGACAACAGGGCTGTTAGGGGAAAAAACCTCAGTTCTGAATGTCACATGGAGGATTTTGGCTATCCCAGGGATGGGGTGTCCGGTATACTTCAGGGAATTAGGGCATGATAAACCAATGCCCGACATGGCATTGTTTCATAGCTATGTTTTTGTATTATACTATTTACTTCTATATGGGGTTTGCTCCCTGGATATTAACTCATATGGGGGCTGAGTAATTATTTTACATAAAAAAGATGTGGAGTAATACAATTTGCTATAGTAGAAGAGCCCTTGGTATTGTAATGGCCGCTGGGAGTTACGTGCATGCGCAGTATGGTACATAGAGATGAAGCCATTGAGCAGTGAGGCTAAAGATGGCCACGGGTGCGCAGTGCGCATGCGTGAACCAGAACAACCCAGAAATTTACTATTGTGACCCAGGCATGCGCAGAGCAACAAGGAAGATGCCAGTAGAGGCGTCTATGATACTAATGAGTGGATGGGTGAGCCTCCATGTATGTATATGAATAATACTGACACGTGATCGATTACACTGGGGAACAATTTGAAAAAAAATTTCTGTTGAGTTAGGTTTTTGAGCTGATTGATACTAAAATTGGCATGCTGATTCCAAAAATGTAGTCAGTTTTTTTTCTAGAACGTCAAGTTTTTCCTCCACAACTTGCCTGCCAGAGATGCACAATTGCGCTGATATCTGTAATAAGACTTGTTATCTGATTACAATTCGATATATATCCTTTGTAAAAAAACATGATAGTGTTAAAAAACATATTTGTCATGCCCATTTCTTATATATTTCATTTTTTGTTCATATTTGTACTATTTAAAAATAAAAAAAAACACTTTTTAGGTACAGTAGTTTACATATTTTTGAGAAGACAAAAATCCTATAGTTCAAAAACTTGATGTGATAGAGAAAAACTGAGATCATTTCTGGATTCCGCATCCAAAAATTAATTATGAACAGTTGTCTGACCTAACTCCTAAAAAATTGTGTTCCCCAGTGTTATTGAATCAATTTGGCACTATGTCACTTTATGCACCAACTTGTACTGTAATCTGATATGTTTGCAAATGATACTTATGAAAGAATGTAAACAGCATTGGTGGGAATACAATGTAAGTTTGCATCAGATTTTATATTGTAAACCACTTTTATTGTATATGAATTGGATGATTAATTGTGATGTATGAGCACTATAAAAAGTCCACTTT
>JARQOC010000005.1:295667487-295684387 GCA_033576535.1 Allobates femoralis
GTTATGTTTAGTTATGTTAGTTATGTTTAGGTTATGTTTAGTGCTACCCAGCTACGCCTGGATTAATAAATAACTGCTGTTGGCTATAACAAAATAGAATTTGAGTGTCATATTGACGACCTGTAGGAAAATAGAAGCTGAGCTGTGATTGGTTGCTATAGGCAGCCTGATAAATCTACAGCCAACAGTAAACCCTCCCCCCGGCCGGGCAGTATGTTACCTCACACATACACATAATAGACAGCTCATGTGACTGACATCTGCCTTAATTCCCTATATGCCACATGTGTTGCACATTGGCTGTTTTTAATCAGATGTTTATTTTTGGAAATTAAAGATAGCACACGTATGAGGCGAGTTGTGTGAGGCGATTTGTGCACATCTGTGTCTGTCTGGTGTGTGTCCCTGGGGAGTGCGTGTGTCCTTTTGGGGAGGGGAGGGGGTGTCCCTGTGGTGTGTGTCCTTTTGGGGGGGGGAGGGGTGTTCCTGTGGTGTGTGTCCTTTTGGGGGGGGAGGGGTGTCTCTGTGGTGTGTCCCCATCCCTATGGGGTCTGGGTGTCCCTGTGTGGTGTGTGTGTGTGTGTGTGTGTCCCAGGGGGGGAAGGGGGTGTCCCTGTGGGGTGAGTGCATGTGTCCCTATTGGGTGGGTGTGTGTGTGTCCATGTTGGGGGGGTCTGTGTGGTGTGTCTTGTTGTGTGTGTTGTGTGTGTGTGTGTCTTGTGGTGTGTGTTTGTGTTCGGGTGCATGGTGAGTATCCAATGTTGGGCCTCCACCTTAGCTGTTACTCTTTGTGTGCATGTGGTGTGTATACATGTCCCCGTGCATGGTGAATATTCCATGTCAGGGCCCCACGTTAGTGACTATATGCTGGTATATGCTGTTAGCCTTTGGTGCTGTCATTAAGCCCCTCTCATTCACAACTGTCAACTGGTAACTGTCACTTTTTCCCCATTATGTAGATAGGGCCAAAATTGTTTGGTGAATTGGAACGTGCAGGGTTAAAATTTCACCTCACAACACAGCCTATGACGCTCTGTGGACCCTGGCGGTATCAATAAAAGTTTGGGAATAAAGGTTTTAGGGGTTGAAGTTGTGACACCACCTGTGATGTTCGGTTAATGCTGGCTCACACTACAATTCAGAACCTCTTGGGATGATGGATTCGCAGCTAAGGTTATCTCTCCCCACGGGTGGAGATGTTCCCTAGGGCGATCAGTATAGTCTATGGCGGTGGCAAGCCGTTTGGGTGCAGGACTGAGGGCGCGGAATAATTGAAAAACACACAGTATGTAGTCTCCATTAACTTTACTGGTAGTTGCAGGATTAAACCAGGACACTGACCACCAGTGATGTTGCGAGTCTGAACGGCCTGGATACAAGTTGGGGATCTCCCCAACTGGTGAGTTCTGAGGCCTCCCTGTTGCGCTCCTCTTTGCTGGTCCAGGCTGCCTGTAGCCAAGTTGCGACCCTCTCCTCCTGCTGGTTAGTCTCTCACCCATATGGCAGGCAGCCTGAGCCCTTCTCTGGCACCACTACTCTGGCGACTGTCCCTCTCTGGTGCTGCTGTGCCTCCAGATGCTTTGGTGTGGCTTAGACTCCACGTCCTCCGGTTTTGGCTGCTGGGTCTTTAGCACCCGCACAACCTTGGACTCTGGTGTCCGTTTCTGGTGGTCTGCTCTGGGATGAGCTGGCAACTGGCTCCACTCCCCAGGCCTTCTTCTCTCCTTCCTCAGATCCTCTGGACGAGCTCCTCTGCCTCCAGTCTCCAGGATGTCTCCACTGTTCTTCTCAGACTGACTACTTGACTTCTCACTACTTGACTGACTGTCTAACCCCTCCCCCAGCTTGAATTTATAGAGGAGCTCCCCTGATCCCGGGTCTCGAGATCCTCCTTCAGGCCTGTAGTCAGGAAAAGTGTTGCATGCTGAGGGTTTACCTGGTGTGGATACCCCTTCGTGCGTCCAAGCATGACATGACACCCCCCTGAATAATATATATTCATAATATACACTGTGTGCAGAATTATTAGGCAAATGAGTATTTTGATCACATGACACTTTTTATACATGTTGTCCTACTTCAAGCTGTATAGGCTTGAGAGCCAACTACCAATTAAGTATATCAGGTGATGTGAATCTCTGTAATGAGGGGTGTGGTGTAATGACCTCAACACCCTATATAAGGTGTGCTTAATTATTAGGCAAATTCCTTTCTTCAGGTAAAATGGGTCAGAAGAGAGATTTGATGAGCTCTGAAAAGTCCAAAATTGTGACATGTTTTGCAGAGGGATGCAGCAGTCTTGAAATTGTCAAACGTTTGAAGCGTGATCACCGAACAATCAAGCGTTTCATGGCAACTAGCCAACAGGGTTGCAAGAAGCGTGTTGGGCAAAAAAGGTGCAAAATAACTGCCCATGAATTGAGGAAAATCAAGCGTGAAGCTGCCAAGATGCCATTTACCACCAGTTTTGCCATATTTCAGACCTGCAACGTTGCTGGAGTATAAAAAAGCACAAGGTGTGCTATAGTCAGGGACATGGCCAAGGTAAGAAATGCTGAAAAACTACCACCTTTGAACAAGATACATAAGATAAAATGTCAAGACTGGGCAAAGAAATATCTTAAGACTGATTTTTTTGATGAAATGAGAGTGACTCTTGATGGGCCAGAGGCTGCATCAGTAAAGGGCAGAGAGCTCCACTCCGACTCAGAAGCCAGCAAGGCGGAGGTGGGGTACTGGTATGGGCTGGTATCATCAAAGATGAACTTGTGGGACCTTTTCGGGTTGAAGATGGCGTGAAGCTCAACTCCCAGACCTACTGCCAGTTTCTGGAAAACAACTTCTTCAAGCAGTCATACAGGAAGAAGTTGGTATCGTTCAAGAAAAACATGATTTTCATGCAGGACAATGCTCCGTCACCTGCATCCAACTACTCCAGAGCGTGGCTGGCCAGCAAAGGTCTACAAGAAGAAAAAATAATGACATGGCCCCCTTGTTCACCTGATCTGAACCCCATAGAGAACCTGTGGTCCCTCTTAAAATGTGAGATCTACAGGGAGGGAAAACTGTACACCTCTCGGAACAGTGTCTGGGAGGCTGTGGTAGCTGCTGCATGCAATATTGACAATGTAAACAGATCAAGCATCTGACAATCTATGGATGGACAGCTGTGAATGTCATCATAAAGAAAGGTGGCTATATTGGTCACTATTTTTGGGGGGGGGTTGTTTTTGCATGTCAGAAATGTTGTTTTCTAAATTTTGATCAGTTATATTGATTTACCTGGTGAAAATAAACAAGTGAGATGGAAATATATTTGGCTTTTATTAAGTTGCCTAATAATTCTGTACAGTAAGTTACCTGCACAAACAGATATCCTCCTAAGATAGCCAAATCTTAAAAAAAAAAAAAAAAAAAAAAACACTCCAACTTCCAAAAATATTAAGCTTTTGGTTTGATTGAGAACATGGTTGTTGATCAAAATGTAAAATAATCCTCTAAATTACAACTTGCCTAATAATTCTGCACACTGTGTGTGTGTGTGTGTGTGGTGTGTGTGTGTGTGTGTGTGTGTGTGTGTATATGTATATGAGACACATAGACATGTATGTATATATTAATATATAAAGTATTTATATGAATCATATATACATGTGAAAATTTTCTTTTTTAATAAAAATATATATAATATATTTTCTCACCCTCCATGAATTTTTTCAACTAATCATATCTGGGTGGTTAGCCAACATTGCTTTACTTTTTTGCTTTCAATAATAAGTTGTGTCTATTTAGTTTGTGACTTATGTCAAAAATAATTTTTCCAGAGCATCCCTCATGACAGGAGTTGCTATCCCATATCCTATAGGGACAGAACACAAGCGAGCAGTTAAAAGACCTCCCACCGCACTCTCTCCAGTGGGTTTCTGTCCCTAAGAATATCAATGAGAGGTGCACTCTGCACATTAAGATATTGCCTTTATCGGTCGTCCATGACATCACCAAGAACGAGAGCGGGATCTGCGCTCTAAGGACTGGAAACAATCAGGCTTTAAAAAGGGCAGTTCCTCTCCCCATGTTAGTTGGTTTCCTGTCCTTGAACCTTAGGAACGGTGGTTCTAGAAGACCAGGTTTTTTGTTTTGGGCTTTTTTGCCTCTTTTACCCCTGGAAGGGGCCATACCTGCAGGCCAGTGCAGATTGGAGCCTGGCAGCATGGTACATGGCTGGTCCGCGGGTGTGGGGTAGGCCAGATTGGGCCCTGTAACTTCCAGCACAGAAGTTGCGTGTCCCAGAAGAGGCCTGTTGGGTCCCCCTGGGTGCGGCTCAGCGGCACCATCCTGTGTGGTGTCAGCGGGGTGTCCGGGGCTGCGCACACACCTGGCCGACCGGAAACGACAGGCCGGGTGCCGAATGCCCCAGACTTCTGGGGACGGGCCCATGATGTCACGCACAACGCCGCCCCCTGATTGGCGGCTGCCATGTTTGGGGATGCGCACGTCAGTGTACAGCCCCGATGACTAACGCTCCTGTCACGTGACGCACCTGGACTTTTGGGTTCAGGCGAGGAGGAGTAGGCAGTGACTGTGTCACAGTGCCCCTCAGTGTCGGCTCCACAAGTGCTTCAGAGTGTTCTAGGAGTGCTCCAGCAGCCATAAATGGGACAGAGGCTCCAGCAGAATTGGAGTCTCAGAAAAAAAGGCTCATCGCAGCAGCAGCCATTCTTCCTATGATCCCTCCAGAGGAGAATTGTCACAGAACAAAGGTCCTCCCCCAGCTTCAGTACCTCTAAATATCTGATTGGTGACAGAACTCAGAGAAATGTCATATTATTGAATGTCTCTCTGTTCTACGTTTCTCTCATCTTAGACTCAGCAGAAATCTTGTAAATCAATAGCGAAGACTAAACCCTTGCAGTGTAGGCTCTGAGTATGTGCGCTCCCGGTCACAGGGTGGAGGATGCCTTACTGTAGGTCCTTTTTCTCAGGGACGGCAGAGGTCCTCTTCTAAAGTGTCTCCTCAACCCTTGGTTGATTCCAATAGATCAGAAGGGGAGTGTGGGTCCTCAAGTGCATTTTCAGCATCCTCTTCTGATAAGTCCAGCCATTGCTTCTCAGTTGAGGACGTTGACAGATTAACCAGGGCCATCCGATCCACAACGAATATTGAATCAGCAGCCATTCTGGTATGATTGTGCCTGCCATTGGCTGGGCAATGATGCTAAGCAGGTGGAGGCCCGGCTGCTCCGTGGATGGGAGACTGATGGGAGGGAAAGTCACACCCTTCAAAGTTGCACTTGCTGTTCAGGGGCTTGGGACAGGCAAAACATCATCCCTTTCCTCTGGATAAACAACTCAAAGATCTGGTTTCCAGAAAATGGAAGAAACCAGATACAAAGACCACCCCGATGTCTTTCTTGAGGCACAAGTATCCTTTCAAGGAGGCTTCATGTTCATCTTGGGATAGGGCAGCCAAATTAAATGTGGCAATGGCAAAAGCTTCTAAGAAATATTCTCTGCCTTTTGATGTTATGGGCACTATAAAGGATCCCCTGGACAAGAAGGCTGATCATTCCTTAAAAACACCTGGGAGTCATCAGTGCTGAGACCAGGCCTGGCAGCCATCTGTGCTGCCAGGTTCTCATGGTCTGGTTAGACCAACTAGTTTCCCAACTAAATAAGGTTTCTAGAGAAGAAATTCTGGCCTCTATTCCTGATATGCAAGAGGCAGCAACTTTCCTGCCAGATGCAGCAGCAATTCCACCATGTTGACAGCAAGAGCCACAGCCTCCTCCAATGTAACTAGGAGGGCTTTGTGATTAAAAAATGGGCCGGGTGATTTGCAAACACCGAATTAATTGAATCTCCTTGTTAGGGTGAATATTTGTTAGGAACAGCCCTAGATGACATCTTGGGGGCAAAAAAGGGGATGGGACGAAGAAGTTTCCAGATATTTTTCTCCTTTTGAAACAGCCCTTCCAGAGTATACGATGTTCAAGGAAATATTCCCCGAAAAAGATCAGTTCCATTGGTCTGACCGGAGGAAGGGTGGAGAGGGTTCATGTTCAAGGGGTCCTCTCCAAGAAATCCTCCAAGTGGAGCTCTTATCCAGGTGGAAAGTCTGAGCCAGGGCTCGAAATTCATCAAGCACTGGGAATGGACCTCCTAAAAATGTTTAAAACTTGGTTTCCACATCTTTCTCAATCTAGATTCCTTGTCCCTCCTCCCAGACCATCTCAAGTCGGGTTTTCACCAAGATAATGTCACAATTGTTTGCTCACTTCAGAGAGCAGAGTGTGCTCATTGTACCCTACCTTGACGATTTTTTGATAATCAGGAAAACAGCTCAGCATTGTTCAGACCAGGTCCAAAAGGTCCTCAAAATGTTAGTCTGGGCTGGCTCATCAACATGGATAAATCCAAATTACCCCTTCAATGTCCCAGATTTTCTAGGTCTCCTGCGGGACTCAACTATACAGGAGGTCGGCTACGGTCAGACAAGGTGAAACACATCCAGACGATTCTTAGGCTGGTTTCACACTGCAGTTTATTCCTTGATCAGGTTCGATCAGGTTTGTGTGTGAAAACCAGAAATGTCTCCAACACAGAACAGGTGTCAATCTTTTAATTATAGTTTTTCTCTGCAAGTTCCTCTCCTGGTTTTTGCACAGAAACCTGATTGAACCTGATCAGGAAAAACAGCAGTGTGAAACCAGCCTTAGATGTGTTAGACTCTCCAACCACGATTCTGAGGTGGGCCTTGTCACTACTAGGCTTCCTTACAGCTTGCATACTGAGTACGTTGGGCCCATGCCCCTACCAGGACTCTGTAGTGGGACATGCTCAAACATCAGAAGGCCTTAGGTCTGAATCTAGAGGGCTAACTGACTCTGCAATCAGCTACCCTACAGTCTCTCCGCTGGTGGTTGGACAATTTTATACTGTCTACAGGGGTCCCCTGGTGGTCCCCTGCTACAAAGGTGGTTACAATAGATGCCAGTCCCTCTGGGTGGGGAGCCCATTTAGATTAGGATATACTTCAGAGGGATTGGTCAGATGCTCTGAAGGATAGTTCCTCCAACATGAGAACTGGTAGCGGTAGAACGTGCCTTAGCAGGTTTTCTGCCAGCGTTAAAGGGTCATCACGTCAAAGTCCTGTCCGACAATCAGGTGTCGGTTGCCTATTTAAACCACCAAGGGGGGACAAGGTTGAAAGCACTGATGGGGGTAGCGGAACGTATCCAATTACTGGCAGAAACACACCTAGCCTTCATCTTGGCAGTACATATCAGGGGGAAGGACAACGACAAAGCAGATTTCCTAAGCTGGGTACACCTTCACCAGGGCGAGTGGGTTCTGAATCAGACAGTGTTTCGCCAGATCACGGAAATGTGGGTAAGTCCACAACATAGATTTGTTAGCAACTCGGTCCAACCGGCAAGTGAATCAGTTTTGCTCCCTAGATCCCAGAGATCATCCATTCGCAGTGGATGCGCTCCTGATCACGTGGGTTTTGAGGCTAGCTGATGCCTTTCCCCCTCTTATCCTAATACTGACAGTCTGGCGCAAAATTCGGGAGGATTGGGCACGAGTTATCTTGATGGCCTCCTTCTGGCCGAGGAGGCCATGGTTCTTTTGATTCCAGCAGATGTCGGTCTCCAATCCTTGGGTCCTTCCGGATATTCCAGACCTCCTCTTTCAGGGGCCAGTTTATCACCCTCAGACAGATTACACCTGACTGCCTGAAACTTGAGAGGTGGCTTGAGTAACAGTGGGTTTTCTGCAGCAGTATCAGAAAGTCTCAAACCTAGACAACCTGTGGCTTCCCGAATTTATCATAGGACCTTGGCAAAATTCCTGTCAGTAACGGGGGCAGATCCAGAAGGGGACGTCCATATTAACTTGGTTCTAATATTTCTGCACAAGGGAGTGGAGATGAGGCTCTCGTTGAGTACTCTCAAGGTCCAGGTTTGGCCTTTGGAGCACTCTATACTTTCAACCTAGCAGGGGAACCTGGCATTCCATGCTTTATCAAGGAATACACCAGGTCTGCACCAGTTAGGCCCATTAGCTCAGCTCCTTGGAATCTCAACCTGGGCTTTGTTTGAGATCCCTATCAAAGTCCTTTCCCTTAAAACAGTTCTCTTGGTGGCATTAATCTCCACTCGACGAATAGGGGACATTCTGCCCTTCTCAGCAGACCCTCCTTTTGCCTTTACCTGAGACGATAGTGATCGGAAAATGTAGAGACTACCTTAGTGAGGTATGCCTGGTCAGGTTTTAAGATCACAAGAGATTGTGTTGCCCACTTTTTGCAGTAGTCCTAAAAATAACAAACTCAAATTGCACTCTTTTAGATGTCAAACGCTGTCTAGATAGATTCTTAGATGCCACATGTCCTTGAAGGAAAGATAGGTCCCTCTTTTATTTTTCAGAGACAGATGAAAGGTTGTAGGGCCTCCAAAGCCACATAACTCATTGGGTTGGGGGGCTATTAGCATGACTTACTCTGCAAGTGGCAAAAAAGTGGTGAAGAACCTCAGAGCTCATTCCACAAGGGCTGTGACTACTACCTGGACTGAAAGGTCAGGCGTATCTATCAATCAGATCTGCAGAGCAGCGACATGGCCTTCACCTTTTACATTCTATAAGCGCTATTGATTAGCTCTTTTGGGTGCTGATATCACTTTGGGAGTAGGGTGCTACAGGCTGTGGTCGCTCCCCAAGTCTTCGTTTCTCTGTAATTCTCTCGTTCTGCGTGCTGTCATGCAATGACCGATAAACAAGTAATAACTTACCGGTAATCTGTTTTTTTCGGAGTCCATGACAGCACCCACATATTCCCTCCTATTGTTCAGGGATCATCACTACTTCTTCTCCTCTTGCTGTTTACACGTGGTGTTCAGGGTTGGTGGTGCACTAAGATATTCCGGAGGTCTGCTTTCAGAATCTGCAACCAACTCGCATGGGGAGATGAACTGCCCCTTTTAAAGCCTAATGGTTTCCTGTCCTTGGAGGGTGGATCAATCTCGTTCTGGGGGCTGTCATGGACTCCGGAAAAACACATTACCTCAGAGGAGGTTTTTTCATGTTTTTCCCACTCAGATCAGAACGAAGAATTTGATTTTTTTGTTCCACCAACAAAGGAAAGGAAGAAATATTTTTTGTCAAAAAACACGGACTGCTCCGAGCTGTTAGGAATACCATGAAAGTAGAGGAAAGTGAGGGAGCTCGCTTAGTTCAGGATGAGATGTTTTGGGGGGATTGAGAACCTGAAGAAATCAGTCTTTCCAGTTCTAATCACATCCGGTATGTGATTATGGAGGAATGGGAAGATGTGGAGAAGACTGTTTATTCCTAATGAATTCTGTGCACGACTTCCCCTTGTGAATCATTGGAAGAGATTACTAAGATTGACATTACCTATGGCAAAGGTCATGAAAAAGTCTTCTTTAGGGATAGGAATTAAAAGATCCTATGGATAATAAGGTGGACGCCCTGTTGAAGAAAGCCTGGGAGGCTTCGGTGGCAGTCATGAAGACGAATATAGCTGCCACTTCAGTTACGAGATCAAGGTTTCTCTGGCTTGAAGATTTTGCAGCACATCTTAGGGATAAGACTCCCAGAGAAGTGATTGCTGAATCCCTACCACTTCTCAAAATGGCTACACGGTTTGACTGATGCTTCAGCAGAGTCGCGTCGTGTTTCTCTGCGAGAAACAACGAACTCTCAAATTTGGCCAGGCGTGCTGTCTGGTTGAAAAGCTGGTTGGGCGACAACTTGTCTTAAAGCAAGTTCTGTTCTGTTCCCTTTACGAGACTGATGGTTTTTAGGCCCATTTTAGATTACATAAAAAGGGGTTTCCAGAACATAGACATAGGTCTCGGCTATTTTAAGACACCTGTCCCTTCCATTCACAAAAATATAAGAGGAAGGGTAAGTCGGGTAGGTGGAGCCACACTAAAAGAGGAAAGGATGATGCCAATAGATCCTTCTCTTCTAAGTCTCTCCCTGAAGGGTCCCAACCCCATTCCAGTTGGGGGGGAAGGTTGTCATTTTTTCAGAAAGATGGCAGTGTGAATGACCAAGGATTCGAGGATACAATTACTCACTACTACAGAGTAAGAGTTCTTTGGACCCTATCCAGAAACTTTCAGACTAACAAATTAAATTATATAAAATATATAAGGGGAGACAACAGAGGCGCAATAGTGCCCTATCATTAAGTATAGAATAGGGACTAATCGGTAAATACAGGTTTGCACTAACCTGATCCAGTTGTGACTCCCACAACTGGAATAAGAGCGTTGGTTTTTAGTAATGCAGGCTGCTGCTGGACTTCCACCTCCACAGGGCTGTGGGTGCTTCAAGAGTTCTGGGGTCAAAGGTGTGTTACAGTCCGCGCTGCCCGATCATCCAAAGGATCACAGGGGAAACAAGGTTCCAAGCAAAATTTTCTTTATTCTTACAAACCGATGCGTTTCGGCGCCCAATCCTGACGGTGCCAGGATTGGGCGCCGAAACGCGTCGGTTTGTAAGAATAAAGAAAATTTTGCTTGGAACCTTGTTTCCCCTGTGATCCTTTGGATGATCGGGCAGCGTGGACTGTAACACACCTTTGACCCCAGAACTCTTGTAACAAATTAAATTGTCAGTCAACCACTGTTCTTTCCAGGCTATGGACAGATGTCCAAGCCCTAATCTAAATGAACGTGGTGAGTCCGATTCCAGTGAGGGAATAGTTTCAGATCCTATGTTCTACCCTATTTTCTATCCTAAATAAACTTCTGGTGATTGAAGGACCATTATCAACCTAAAACAAGTGGGTCAGGTACAAAGTTCAAAATGGAGTCAATAAAATCAGCATTTCCCCTAATTGAGCGGATTCAGTGATGGGAACTATAGATCTGAAGGCTGTCTATTATCATCTGGCCATCCACCCATCCTGGCAAACGTTCCTAAGATTTGCAATGGAGAGGAAAGGCAAAATTCTTCACTTCCAGTTCCGGTGCCTTTCATTTGATCTGTCTTCAGCCCCACGAATATTCACCAAGCTGATGGCAGAGGTGACATCCTTCCTCAGATTACAGGGAGTTGATAGTTCCCTACCTGGACAGTCTGCTTCTAATTGGAAGTACGACCCAGAATCTAGTGCAGGAAAAAAAAATTTTCTGGTTTGAATTGAAGCGCTTCCAGATTTTTATCTGATGAAGGCTTGTTATATGTTAAGCTGAAACGCGTAATAAAAGAAGAACTTATTTTGGAATAATTTGCCATCCCTGTGATCCCTCTGGAAGCGCTTCAATTCAAACCAGAAATTTTTTTTTTCCTGCACTTCAACACAAGCCTCCCTCTGGGCGACTTGCTTCTCTGGAACAAGCAGCAGGCCAGGAGATCCAGGAAATATCCCTCTGTAGGATTATATGCTAACTGCACAAGACACCAGAAAGGTGAGAATAATACCTGAGAACAACTGTTGCTACTAATACACTGCACTTAGATCTGCGCCTTCTCTTTTCTCCTCTATCCCAGTCTCGCTGACCTCACAGTCTTTGAAGACACTATTTGACCCAGAATCTAGTGGAAGACGTGAAGTTCACCAGACACACCCTAGAATATCTGGTGTGGAAAATAAATGACAAGAAGTCTGATTTCCATCCGAGCAAACGTAAGACCTTCCTTTGGGTGCAGTTGGACTCTGAAAATGTCTTTTCTCCCACAAGAAAAGAGGACTTCGATTTGCCAGAGAATACATAGCATGCATTCCAGAACAAGCGTCATGTTATCCTCCGCAAAACAATGAGTGTCTTGGGTATAACTATGTCTTGCATTCCATAAATTCAGGTGGCGTCAGGCTTATTCCAGGGATTTCAAAGTGACCCTCCTCCAATGTTGTCAGGGTCTTGGACCGGAAGGTCATCTTGTCTCAATCTGTTATAAGTTCTCTAGTGTGTTGACCAAGCCAAAAGAACTATGAAGAGGGGTCCTTTATTAGCTCCAGCCCATACATTCTAATAACTGAGATGCAATCCAGTCCAGCTGGGGAGCTTGCATCGCGGATCGCTACCTCCCAGGGAACCTGGTCGAAAGATTGTGGGGTGCAGTTCGAACTACAGAGAACATAGAGCAGTTTGGGAGGTTCTTAGAAGAAGTCAATTCCTCCTAAGGTACCAGCATCTTCGCGTTGTCTGACAGTGTCACCGCAGTGTAATTAATTCGCTACCAGGGTGGGCCAAGATACAGACCACTGCAAAGCATTGCCGCAGAGATTTTTCACTGAGCAGAGTATAACCTTCTCTTAACACAGCTATCCATTTGAAGGGATCAGACAATGAGATTGCGGATTATCTCAGCCGTCATCGACTAGACGCATCGGAATCTGAGTTGGACAATCAAGCTTATCGGAATCTGGTGCACAGGTGGGGTTCTCCACAGACGGATTTGTTCAGTTCAAGGAAAATTCGAAGACAAGGTTTTTCTCTCTGAATTCGGCAGATGACCCTCTGGCAGTGGATGCCCTGTTTCAGGATTGGGACATGGCTCTCTTATACTTTTCCCCCTCTACCATTGGTGCCAAGTGTCCTAAGAAAGATTCAGGAGGTCAGGCCAAAGTTATTTTCATAGTTGCTTTTTGGCTGAAGAGGAGCTGGTTTTTCCTCCTGGAACATCTGACCTTGGAAGAGCCATTTATCTTCTCTGCGAGAGAAGATCTCCTTCAGCAAGGTCCACTACTAAATCCAAATATACGTCAACTCCACATTTCAGCCTGGATCCTGAGCTGCATATCCTGAGGTCTCAAGGTCTTTCAGAACAGGTCATATCCACCTTGCAGGCTAACAAGAAGCAAGTCACACGATCAATCTTTAAAATGATTTGGAAGACTTTCTGTTCCCTTTGTGGGGATCAGCCCTTAATCCCTTCTAATCCTGATAACCCTAGAATCCGGGACTTCTTACAGGAGGGCTTTGATAAAGGTCTAAAGCCCAGTACCTTAAAGGTACAGATTTCCGCTCTAGTAGTTTTCTTTGTCTCTCCTCTAGCTTCACACTCGTGGATCTGAGGGTCGTCAGAGCAACCCAGAGTTTCAGACACTCTTTGAGAACATCAATACATCTGTGGGATTTAAGCTTGGTCTTAAATGTCTTTTGTGGGCTTTCTTATGGTCCATCTGAAGACCTTCCAATTTAAGGAGCTTTCCTACAAGACAGCATTTCTCGTAGCAGACACTGGTTTTAAGAGTTGGCGAAAGTCGGGCACTTTGTTAAAGTAGGTGTTTTATGTAATGACTACAGTCAGCCATTTTGTCTCCTAGTCAGACATCTTTGTGTTATCATATTCTATTTCCTCACTCTTGGATAAGTGGCCAGTCTCCTAGGTTTAGTAAACATAATGTCCTGATAAAAGCCAGATGTAATTCTCAGAAAAGCAGGAACTTAGGATAAAGTTAGATTCTAGGAATTGTACTCTATGGTCAAGGCCAAACTGGCCACATGAATGTATAAGCCAGCCAAATTCATATAGTCATTGTTTTAAGAACTCACAAATCACTGTCAAAACTGTCTGTAACGTATTATCCAAATACACAATAGTTACACAATAGTGGGGGTAACGTTATAATATTACGCATTACTCTATTTTTAGAAATCTATGATGCCTATTTAAACTCTCGCAATATTAAACTGTATGATTCACTCATGCAAAAGACCTGTGCCGTGTGTCTTTCAATTGAGCGTCTCCCATAGATGGTATACCGATGCCAATCCATTTTTGATCAGTCTTATCTGGTTAGGTTGAATCTCACGTCTGACAACTTTTTCAGTTAGGGATTAACTACAGGTTTGGGAGAACTGTATAGCCCTCAGGTTAGATCCAAACTTTTCCCCGAATGTAGTCTACATGACGTACCTTAACCAAGAGATCGTTTTACCTTTATTCTGTCAACCCAGCTAATCCTAAAGAGCAATTACACTCTTTAGACGTCAGAAGATTGGTTCTAACATACCTGGAGGCCACCTGGATTTGAACAGTAGACTGTTCACCTATTTCTTCAATTCTGGGGAAGAAGACTTCCAAGGCGACTGGAGTGGGCTTCCATTCTAAGGTATATGCTGCAGAAATTAAGGAGGTCAACCACCTAAAAATAGATTGTCAGGGCCCACCCTACCAGAGCAATTTCTACATCTTTGGCAGAGAGCAGGTGCCTCAATAGAGCAGATATTCAAGAGTGCCTTGTGGTCTGGCTTACACACCTTTTGGAAGGTAAAAAATGTTTGTACAGTGTTAGCCAGTAGATAGAAAAATATGAGAACCTGAGAGTCCTCAGTGGTTGATGCCTTTTAATGGATAACTTGTAAACACTAGAAGCCAACATTGGTTGTAAGTGGAATTGTTCAATAAAATTGTGTTGGACCCATCCTGGTGTGGTAATTGCAAAGCCACTGTAGAGGGTGGGGTTGGAGGGACCTCTCATTTGTTTCCTGTTCCTATATAGGATATGAGATAACAACTTGTATGATGCTGTCATGATGGAGTCCAGGAAATATAATTACCGGTAAGACTAATTATTACTTTTCATTAACCCATCCTATTGTTATAACTAACAGGTAGTTACTATCCTGGGTACTACAGCTTGTATATATGTGTATTTGCTTGAGAAAGGTTCAGACTGGACCATAATGTTGCTGTATTTATGGGCCAATTTAAGGTTTTTTTTCAACTTCAATTTGGAGTGCTGCCTTCCTCATTTTTCTGTCCTGTGGAATCTAGCAACTAGAATTGCTTGGGAGGAATTATTGCGCTAATTTTTGTGTTTTTTTTCTCAATGCTGCTCCCTTTTTCTGGATATATGTAGTTTAGTGTGTGCATATATATAGTAATTCTGGTGTGTGGATGTATAATATATATTATATTTATTAAAATCTCTATCTCCTCACCCGTGTGGGGTGATTATGTGTCCTTTCTTATTCTCTGGTCCTCTACCAGAGGCCTGGTAATTTGGGTAATTTGAGGGTTCTGCGCAGGATCATAGTTGTTTCCAGCACTGCGCTTTTCTGGACTGAGTTCCGATGTTGCTTCTGGAATCTGTCACAGCCATTTTACCAACTTGGAGGTCATTACTCCCAGTACTCCTACCCATGGGTGTACCCAGGGTGGGGCAGGGGCGGAAGGGGACTTGGCCTATTCACTTTACAGGTGATCCTGTATACAATTCCCGCTACTTGGTTGTGGCGTTCGATGTACACTGTTCCTGCTTGCATATTGTACCCTGCCACTGTGTTGGCTGTTCCCAAGGTTTCTTTGCATAGTTTGTACCTTAGGTCTTGTCTTGTGTGGTGGTCCCTGCTTCTATGGATCTTGTACTCAGCGTCTTTTCTTGTGCCGCTATGATTAGTGCCTCCGTGCTGTCTTGGACTCCAGTTTTCTCAAGCCATTGGTAGGAATTTTCTATGTCAGCCACCTCCATTATCTGTTGATGGTACATCCCATGCAGCAGCCTATCTTGCCATGGCATTTCATGTTCCTGTTTTTCCTTCCAGGAGTGTTGCTGTTATTGCCACTTTAGGCTTTCCCTCAGCATTTCCTCATTTGGTGCCATTTTTCTGATGTATTCCTGGATACTTCTTGTTTCATCCATGATGGTGGCTTGAACACCTATCAAGCCTCGTCCACCTTCCTTTCTGTTGGTATGCAATCTCTGAGTGTTCGACTTGGGGTGGAGACCTTCATGCATTGTAAAGAGCTGATGGGTCTTCACATCTGCAGTTTCCATTGCTTCTTTTGGCCAGCACACTATGCTAGTAGGGTATCTTATAACTGGCAGGGCATATGTATTGATGGCACTTATTCTTCCCATTTGACCTGGCTCTTCAAGACCTGTCTTACCCTTTGATGGTATTTGGATGTTGCTGCTTTCCTTGCCTCATCATGGTTACCGTATCCCAGTGGGATGCATAGGTGCTTGTAGCACGTCTGTACATCTGCTATGTGCCCTGCTGGTAGTTCTACTCCAGAGTAGTAGATACAAGAATAGGGATTTGTGGCCGTGTTACCGCTCCAAAATAATCCAAGCATCAAAGATTGTTTGAATTAAAATGGTGGTATTTATTTCTATGATTGCAGGGTAAACCCCTTCCTCAGGAATACTACAACAATGGTATTTTTGTTTAACCTGTACAGGAAACACTTTAACGTCTTTTTTTTTTCTTGGTTGCTGCATCTCCCTCTTCAAAAAGTAAAGTGGAATCAAAATGGTGTGTACATGACCAGAACTGTGAAATGTAAATGTAAGGGCTTCATCCATGGAAAAATAAGTCGTTGCAGACATCTTTTTGACATCGGTGGTGAGATGTCCATGTCTAGATATCGTGGGCAACTCGCCAACGATGTTGTGTGCAGGTATCGTTCGCAAACTCCATGAACGATCCCTGCTCATTGCTGTGAATGGGCGAAGCCGTAAACAACATAGTTATTGCGGTGTCACAGACAACGATATAGCAGGTTGGCGGATCGTTGATCGTGAGATTTGAGAACATATTCTCAAACATGCAATCACCTATCCAACAACTTATCGTTGTTGAATCTGTGTTACACGCAACGACGTCCTAACTATGTCGCTGGAACTACTCCAAACCCGTGACGTATCAGCGACATAGTTAACCATGTCGAGCCATGTAACGAGGTCTTTAGATTGCTGTTCGCCAAAGGAAACCATATAACCTGAAGGAGCTGAACAGTTTTGCTTTGAGGAATGGACAAGAGTCCCAGTGATGAGATGTGGAAAGTCCAGAGACTTATCTAAAGCGACCTGCAGCTGTAATTTTCACAAAACAAAGCTCTACAGAGTACTGACTTTAGGGGGTGAAAAGTTATGTACACTTCAGTTTTGATTTAATTGTCCTATTCATTT
>JARQOC010000005.1:295690414-295733090 GCA_033576535.1 Allobates femoralis
CTGGCTAGGGAAAAGGGATGATAAAAGGGGAGTTATTAGTGACGCCACCATGGTAATGTAGCTGTAGGAGGCCACCGCTGCTGCAGAACCTCCGGGAATGATGGACGGGCAGCTGGGATGGAGTGGCTCCCCACGGGCGGAGTGGATCCCCGGGGCAGTGGATGTAGTAAAGGTGTAAGGTGCAGGATGGCAGGCGCAAACCAACAGACAGACTCCGGTTTGCTGGTTCCTCAGTCCTTTTACTGGTGCAACTGTAATTCCGGTGATGTTAAGCTGAGTCCTTCACTCAAGGTTCTCCTCACCCGGCAAGTTCTGAAGCCTCTTTGCTGCATTTCGTGTGTAGGCTCCTGCTGCTGCTTTAGCTAAACAGCTGCCCCTTTCTCTCTCCTGCGAGGTGCCAGTATAGCAGGCAACGCAAGTCCTTTATTAGCCCCTCGGTTTGGGCAGCTGTCCCTGGGCTCTCTATGCTGCTTTGCCTCCAGGCACAGTGTAGCCGGTGAACTTGGAATTCCCCACCTTCTGGTATTGGCTGCCGGGACATTAGGCCCTGCACAGCCTCAGACTCCAGTGTCCCTTTTTGGCACTTTCATCCGGGGTGAGCACAATACCTCTCCGCTCCCCAGGTTCCTCTCCACTTCTACAGACCCTTACCTTGGGCCCTCGCACTGAGTTAGCTATCCTGGGACGAGCTTAGTGTAGCTACCAGTCGACCAGGATGTCTTCTTAAGTCCTCCTAGGAACTGAACTGACTAGCTCCGCCCCAGACCAGAATTTATAGGGGAGCTCACTCTGAACCTGGGTTTATGTCTCCCCCTTCTGCCCTGGAGGCGGAAAGGTGTTGTATGCGGTTACTAGCCTGGTGTGAATACCCTTTTGTTGCTCTCAAGCGTGACACTACCACCCGGGGCGATAATGACACTGTGGCAATTGGACCCTGCGGTGCCACATTCTACCTTAGTGAAATACAGTACTCCGGGACTGTGATAACCTTCTGGTAAAGGAAACAAACAATGCAAGATTAAATGACAATAAATGTTGGCTGGAAATATTTAAAGTTTTTACAAGAAGTCTTTGTCACAACCAGTCCAATGGCTAATGATCCATAGTTAAAGCTAAAAGTTCAAGAATATATAAAAGTTCAAAAAGTTCATACAGTAAAGTCTCTGTAGTAGGTTAATACACTTGGTGGTTGCAAGGTTGCGTATTTACATTTTATATACAACAAGAAAACATTTTTACAGTTTACTCCGTACTACACTTTAATCCCTGTAACGAGCTAGAATCTGACCTTGTGTACTATGCTGTGAACTCCTTACCTCAGGGGTGTCTATGACACACCCACTCCAAGGCGGGGGAAGACTTTGTACCGGTGCAGTTACTAGTTGTTCTCACATCTTCACTTCTTGGTTCTTTTCACGGGGACAGAGAGTGCAGAGACTCGGTCCCGTGACCTTGGCGGTGTCATTTTAGTAAATGGGGAAATGTTAGGGAAAGTCTGAGGGGATAAAAGGGGGTATTCGTGACGCCACCTGCGGTGTGCGGCCAGAGCGGCCGCCGCTGCTGCAGAACCTCTGGGGATCATGACCGGCAGCTAAGATAGTCCCGCTCCCCGCAGGCAGAGCGCAATCCCCAGGATCCCCAGTGGAGTCGTCTTCCCCCGGCTTGTACGTTGGCAGATGTTCACTCAGTCAGCAGTACCCTCAGTGTTCCGGGTGGCCTCTGCAGTCGATTGACGCTGCAAATAAAAGTCTTACCCACCACAGCTGCAGTTCCGTTACTTTTACCCAGGTGTTAAACATGGCCACGTTCCTTGTCACTCTCCGGTACGGCTCTTTCTCCAGAGCCCGGTTAGTACAGTCCGTGGTGCCCTTTCCTTCCTTCCTAGATGTCTCAGCCTCTGGTGGGTCTAGTTCTCTCAGCACTATAAGGGTAGTTCTCCTCTGAGGCGAGAGGGTCGTCGCTCTGCTCCCCAGGCTCTTAACACTCTCCCGCAGCACAGAGATCAGGTACCGCTGGCCATGGTAGCTGTTGTGTCCTGGAGGACATTAGGTTCTTCTCCCGGGCACTGCTCCCTAGTTCAGCCACCTTCCCCAAGATGTGTCGGGTGTTCAGCCACAGCTCCTTTTAGAAGTCAGGGGCCTCCGGATTTACGGCTTGGGCATGAAGTATCGGCACCGTGTTCAGGGCCTGTCCCTGTGTCTTCCACCAACCCCTCTGTCTTGTCAGATTCGGGCATACGGGAAATCGATGTCTCTTCCAGGCCCCTAGGGCTCTTCTCTCTCTCTGTCAGTCAGTTTTTCCCTCCTGTGGGCAAGCAGGGTGGCATTGCTCTAACCTACGGGAGACGGCACCACATTGCCTCTATACATTCCCAACTACCACTCCTCGGCAGTCGATGTTACTCCTCTGGTCTCCTTCTACTGTCTCTGAATACTACCACTTCCTGTTTTCCCTTCTTGTGACCTAGGCCCTCCCTCCGGGTTCTCCCATTGTCCCAGGGACTGTCACTACCTGTGTGTTTTTGTTTTGGGCTCAACTGCACTATCTCAGCACCTGGAGAACAGGGGCACTATACTCCCTAACAGTGGGAATGCAGTACCTCTGATGGTGGCTTACCCAGTGGAACGCCACATCTACTACAGGTATGCATTATCCTATGTGTAGTCGTATACCTTGCTGGTGTTTCTGAATCTGAATGAGGTATTGGTCTTACCACGGGTCTGGCAAGTTCACTGAGATCAGGAATCTGTTCTTCCTGTTCTTCTACAGGCGCCACTTCTGATACTTCCACTTGTGGTGTTTCTTGTCTCATGGGTTCAGGTATCGGCCCTTGATGAAAGGCTAGCATCGGTACAATGACTGCTCCATGATACTAAGTCCAGGTCTTTGGAAAGTCTTCTAGAACCGTATGGAACACTTCTTTAGGTTGGGTTGTTACAGGAACTGGGGTTTCTGGTATATTCTCTGGGATCTTTAAGGTTTCAGGACATAACTTAAGTCGATCTCTTGACACAGCTGTTGTTGTCTTCCCTTTGTCCTTACTCACTAAGCACACTTTAGCATTATCAAAATTAGATGGTAACATGGTGCATGGCTCTGCTTCCGATTGGTCATCTAGTTTATGAACATGCCTTTTTCTCTTAAGCACTTGTTCACCTGCTCTTAAAGGAGTTGCAGGAGCATGTTGGTTATACACTTTCTCTCGTCTTTCTCTTGCTTGTGATAGGCTGTTTTCCACACATGCTTGTACCTGACGGTATTTCTGTTGATGTGCTGTATCCCAATTGGTCTCTTGATTTTCTTACACCCGTAGAGATTACAAAATTCTCAAAACACTTCCGCTTCAAATGCTGGACCTTGATCTATGAGGACCTGCTCGGGATAGCCATGAGGTCTGCAGAAGTAAGCTTGGAATGCTTTAGCTGCTGTTCTGGCTGTTAGATATTTCACGGGCACCACCACTGAGAAACGGGAATAGTGGTCCACTATGGTAAGGGCATAGACATAGCCTGATCTGCTTGGGGTTAGCTTCACGTGATCCAAGGCTACAATTTCAAGTGGTTGTTTTGTTACAATGGGCTGGAGTGGGGCTCTCTGACTATCTTTGTCTCTTCTCCTTAGGTTGCATGGGCCACAGTTTCTGCACCAATTTTCAATGGATTTTCTCATGCCAACCCAATAGAATCTTTCTCTCAGCAGAACCTCTAATTTCTTCCACCTGCCCTGCACCATCATGGTTGACTTCTAAGACCATCTTGACATCTCCTTTTGGCATGACAATTTGCCAGACAAGTTCATGGGTTTTATGGTTAGTATGCTTTCTGCACAATTTACCTTCATATAGGAATAACTTACTTTGCTCTTTCCACAGCTGTTGAGCTTCAGGTGGGACATCTGGACCAGGGTACGAACCCTCCTATGTCAGTAGCTCCTTGACTAACTGTACAGCTGGATCATTATTTTGCATTTCAGCCCATCCATGCTGAGGTAATTGGTTCAACGTTGCTTCTTGACATTTATTGTACACACAGCTCTTGTATTGTGTCACATGAGGGCGGTGAAAGGCCGGTAGCGCTATCTCTTCCAGCTCCTGCAGTTCCTCTTCCACGTCCTGCAAGTGAGGCATCATGGACAAGGCGTCAGCATTGGCATTCTTGCAGCTTGCCCTGTACTTGTAGGTAAAGTTGTAGTAGGGCCATCCAGCGCTGCTCCAGTGCACCTAGTTTCGCGGAGTCCAAGTCAGTTAGCAGGTGGTGATCTGTAAAGATGGTAAACTTCGTGGCAGCCAGGTAGTGTTTGAAGCGTTCTGTGATGGCCAAGACTACGACTAGGAATTCTAACTTGAATGAGCTATAGTTCTTCGGGTTTCTCGCTGTAGGACGGAGCTTCCTGCTTGCAAAGGCTATTACTCTTTCTTTACCTTCTTGCATTTGAGACAATACAGCTCCCAATCCCATTTTGTTACTGGCACCAGTATACAAGATTAATGGCTGGCTGTAATCAGGGTAAGCTAGGATCTCTTCCCCCGTCAAAGCCCACTTCAACTTCTTGAAGGATTCTTCCGTCTGACTGCCCATTCAAATGGAGGACTCGGGCTCTCAGCCTTCTTGGATTGCTCTACCAGGAGGTCTTGTAAGGACGCTGCCATCTTTGTGAACCCCTTGATGAACCTTCTGTAGTATCCTACTAGCCCCAGGAACTGCCTCAACTCTTTGACACTGGTGGGTCTTGGCCAGTCCCTAATGACTGTTACTTTCTCAGGATCAGGTGCTGCACTTTCAGAGCTCACAACATGACTGAGGCACTGTACCTTTGGTTTCAGCAGTTGACACTTGGATGGCTTCACTTTCATGCCATAGTCGGACAAGGCTTCAAACACTTTTGCTAAGTGCTCCAGATGCTCTTCATATGTCTTGAAATAGACTATGACGTTATTCAGGTACAATAAGACGGTTTCAAAGTTCTTGTGCTCCAGGCAGCACTCCATCAGTCTCTGGAACGTTCCCGATGCATTGCAGAGTCCGAATGGCATACAGTTGAACTCTCAGAGGCCCATCGGCGTGGTAAACGCTGTCTTCTCTCGGTCTGCCTCTGCCACAGGAACTTGCCAATACCCACTAGTAAGATCTAAGGTCGAAAAGTAGTTAGCAAATCTTAAGGCAGCTAGTGATTCCTCAATTCTAGGTACTGTGTATGCATCCTTGTGTGTAGTGCGATTGATCTGCCTGTAATCCACTCACATCCTCATTGTACCATCTTTCTTTCTAACCAGGACTAGAGGAGCTGCCCAGGGGCTATAACTATCTCTGATCATTCCAGCCTCCTTCATTTCCTTTAACATATCCTTTTATAGGCAGATGATCTCCTGTGGGTATGTGATGTGCAACCCCTTTTATCTGCCTAAAGTCTAGTGGATGTTCACTAAAGACTTGTTCATCTTCTTTCACTACCCGGTATACTCCATGCTTTTGACGGGAGGGTGTAGAACCAGTACCTACATGTAACTTCCGGCACCAATCCTCCAGCTTTCCCTCAGAGCCATTGCCCTCCACCAGTTCACACGGGTTCAAGGGTTCTACTGTCTTCATGGAGTTGTTATCGACAGTATACAATATAGCAATGGTAGCATACTTCCTCCCCACAATTTAAAATGTGTACCAGTACCCTCCCCCTGCGCACCTGTGGCGCCCCGCAATGAGTGCGTCACAGGAGGGTATTGCAGCCATAAATGCAGCCGCAATATTCTCCGACCCAGCAGTCATATGGTTAACTTAGAGATCCAAAACCCTGCATGCATCACTTAACATAGAGGGCCAATCCAAGGTCCTGGTGGGCGGAGTGTAAGGGTAGTGTAGGAGAAGTACAGACTTTAGTTAGTCAAGAGTCTAGACAAGAAACAGACTTGAACTTGGAGTAGGAGCAGGGGCTCTGCACCCCGTGCAGCCCCTGGGCCGTCACCGGTCGGGTGTTAGCACCTGAGGCCTCAACAACCGGGATCGGGCATCACCAACCACGGGTTCCAAAATACCCCCGTGCCCAAGTCACAGCCGGTTCACTGGTACCGAAGCTGGCAGCAGTTCACCTCTGCTACGCGAACCAGAAGCGTGGAGGAGCAGCTTCACAGGAGCACCCCACCACCAGCCAAATTCCAGTCGTCTAACCAGCGGTGTACCCACCGAGGGATCCAAGGCTCCCCAGAACATCCATAACGTACATCTTGGATAGGGATTGAAGCAGCCTCCCCGTACCTGACCTGGTATTCCTGGGGGACAATGGCAACTACTTAGCTAGAATGGAGGAACACTACGGATCTCTGAGGGACACCTATCACTGCTGAGTCCGCCCTGTCTGCTACCCGTTAACTGTATACCATGTACTGCCTGCTGGTTACAGTAAAGACCCGTTACAGAGACTTTCAGTGTCCATGCTTCCTTATGATTGCATCCGTCCGCACACAAGGTAACCGCAGCTGCCGCACAACATCTTAAGCAGCTCCAGCCTCCGGGGATCACCGCTCAGCCTGTGGGGAGCGTTCCATCTTGCTGCTATCCATCCCCCGGAGGTTCTGCAGCGTCGGTAACGATTACCGAACTACTCATAGGTGGCGTCACGAATAAATTAACCCCTTTAATCTGTTCCTACAAGACGTCTTCAACTTTTGATCTGCACTCAACCGGGCCCCACTACCAGCAGGCGCGGCCCACCCGTGACAAGGAGGAAGGAGCTACAGCCTGTCTAAACCGGAGTCCACGGGCCAGCGGTGAGTCACACCTCAACTACCCCTCTGGCTGTCAGGACAGTGGGCCTACTGTCTGAGTACATGGGCTCTACAAGGGCTTGATAATCTCATTCTCTAAGGCCCTATTGCTGCCCTACACCAGACCAACATTTCCATTTTCGGGGTATTGCAATTGGTACCGGGTCACTTACCGTATATACTCGCGTATAAGCCGAGTTTTTCAGCCCAAAAATTGGGCTGAAAAGTACCCCCCTCGGCTTATACGCGAGTCAATAACGGCAGCCCCAGCAGCCTCAGTAATCCAGGGCCCCCCCAGCCTTGCTCCGGTAACCTGTAAAGTAAAATATACTTATCACTGTCCCGCTGCCGTCCGCGCCCGCCGCTGCCGACATCCCAATCCTCCATCTTCATGCGTCTTCTTCCGGTTTCATCTGTTCGTCGCAGGCAATGACGTCATTGCCGGCGCCGAACACAGGAAGACGGAAGAAGACGCATGAAGATGGAGGATCGGGATGTCGGCAGCGGCGGGCGCGGACGGCAGCGGGACAGTGATAAGTATATTTTACTTTACAGGTTACCGGAGCAAGGCTGGGGGGCCCTGGATTACTGGGGCTGCTGTATACTACACGCTGGGGCTGCTGGGGATGCTATATACTACCACTGGGGCTGCTGGGGCTGCTGTATACTACCACTGGGGCTGCTGTATACTACCACTGGGGCTGCTGGGGCTGCTATATACTACCACTGGGGCTGCTATATACTACCACTGGGGCTGCTGGGGCTGCTGTATACTACCACTGGGGCTGCTATATACTACCACTGGGGCTGCTGGGGCTGCTGTATACTACCACTGGGGCTGCTATATACTACCACTGGGGCTGCTGGGGATGCTATAAACTACCACTGGGGCTGCTGGGGCTGCTATATACTACCACTGGCTGCTGGGGCTGCTGTATACTACCACTGGGGCTGCTATATACTACCACTGGGGCTGCTGTATACTACCACTGGGGAGGCCTGTATACCACTGGGGGGGGCCTGTATACCACACTGCTGGGGGCTGTATACCTGTGCTGGGGTCCACCTTCGGCTTATACACGAGTCAATAGGTTTTTCCAGATTTTTGGGGCAAAAGTAGGGGGGTCGGCTTATACACGGGTCGGCTTATACACGAGTATATACGGTACTCTTGCGCTGCCAATTTCTCCTCCAGACAACTCTACCTGCTGTCTCAGCAACAGTGCTTTTATTACTCTCCGCAAGACTCGCTGCTGTCCGCTGTTGGCAGTTTCGGCAATCTCCTGTAACACAACAATAATGTCGGCAAGACAAAGTTTCTATTACATTAGTGCCCAAAATGATTATTGTTGATGTTGACCGGCATGAACGTAATCCAATGATCAACCCTTGGTCTTTTAATTCCACCCGCCCCACCTTAATGGTCACTTCTTTGAAACAAATCTGTGGCACAGATTTACCATTATTAGCCACTATATTAAAGTCATCATCTTGGCCACATAAAATGTCTGAATCTGCCCCGTATCTTTTATAAAGGATATACGCTATTGATGTCACTTGCGAACCAGTGTCCAGTAAAGCGTTCATGAGGATACCATCCAGCACAACAGGCAGGGCCGGGCGTCCTTCCCACATACCTGTCACGCCAGTTTGGTGGGCCTGGGGGTCTTATTCCTGAGGGGCGGCCCGCTGCCCCCAAGGCACTCTTGTTTAAAGTACAGTCCCTGCAAAGTGACCTGGCTTTTCACCACGGCGGCGGTCCGTGAGGGTCGTAGCGATCACTGGGTTGTCCTCTGCTCCCTGGGCATCTTCTCGGTCGCATCCACGGGACGTCATCTCTGCTGGAAGCCAACTCGATCTTCTCCACCGGCTTGGACCCTTGCAGCTTTTGCATCGCCTTGGCCATTTCAGCTACGCTTTTAGGGCTTCAATTTTGGAGTTTAGGGCCTCATTGGTGATAGCCCCCAGTGCTTGTGTGTTAGTCCCTGCTGTAGCCTGCAAATTTTGCATCACCGGCTATTGGTGAGTTACAGCCAGGCATTGTGCAGGTTCTGTACCACAAGGCGCTTCCTCCTGCAATATGGGGATAGCTCTGTCCTTAAACTGCAGAAAGTTCAGATAAGGGTTTTGTATAGCCATCATTCACAATTGCGTGCTATGAGCAGGGAGTAAGAGTCCATCAATAACTGATTGATAAGCAATTTATTCTCTACTTGCACCAGAGTAGGGTCTGTCTGTTTCAATGCCGTGAGCGCTTCCTGTAGATTCAATACAAAGTCCCGTGCCCTCTCCTGCGGCTTTTTTCTGCACCCGAAGAATCTCATCTTTACTTGTGCAGCGGTAGTAGGATCAAAAGTAACTTTCAGCCTGGCGATTATGTCGAGCCCACTGGGATGGGGGTACTCAGAACCGGACCGGGTTCGCTGCAGTGGATGTCACGGAGGTCCTGATCAAGTCCGTGTCCCGGGCCCTGGCAATAATAAGGGTGTATTTACAGGGGATAATGGTTTATCATGACGCCACCCACGGTGTGTGGTCAGTACTGCAGTGCTGCGGGACCTCCGGGGATGATGTGATGGCAGCTAAGATGGAATAGTTCTCCGCGGGTTGAACTGGGTTCCCTGGGGCAGTGATGATACAGTCTATAGTGTAGGGTATGATGCTGGCTGGTGCTAGATGCAGTGCTCTTACTGTCCTGATGTTGCAGAAATCCTCCTTCAGCGTTCAGAGCTGACAGGCTGTGACTCTCCAGGTTGTAATCTTCTGCAGACCTGTTTGGAGGGAATCATGTGCAGGGAGAATCATGCAAGGGAGTCAGAGTCAGGGTTCACCGTGTTTACTTCTCAACCTTCTCAGTTACAGTTTAGTCACAGTTTACAGTCTTTACAAGGGCATAACTCTCCCCTCCGGATTCCTTTACTCCCTGCAGCCAGGTTGTTCCTTTCTATGACCCCTCACTCGTTCTCTGTCCTCTCCAGGCTTTTGACTCTCTCTTTCTCTCTTATTGTGCGTGTCTCCAGACAGTATGGCGGTGGCTCGGACCCCTGTGGGCCCTCGTGGTTGCCACTGAGCTGCCCGTCCTTTAGGGTGGGAACCCTACCGTGAAGCTAGAGTCCCCGGTCGGTTGTCTGGGGATACTGGGTGGATCAACGGTCCCATTCAGAGCCGACACTCTGCTGCTAGCCTAGCCTCCAATACTCCTCCCAGGTGAGGCTCTACCAGGCTCCTTCTAATCGTGTCTTTGGGTTCAATAGGAGGGCCACTCTGCCTGCAGTCTGCTGTTCAGCCGTGGTTCTAGGACCCAGTATCACTGGTCCTCTCGTCTCTCACACTCCTGGGGTGCTGGCTTCGGATATGCTTTCTCTCTGTTGCTCGCACTGGCTCTCCAGATTCTGTGTTCCTTCTACCCACTCTTTCAGGACGTGTGTTTCTGTCTTTTCTGCTCAGCCTACCTCGGCCTACTGACTATTTTCTCCTCCCCCTGTCACCTGCTTACTGGCCCACCCACTGTCTCTAAACCCACCACCCCTTGCCCGCTTAGAGTTCCCGGGCTTCGGGTTGGGTGCTGCCTTTTACTGGCATGTGGGTTGTGTGGGCTATCTGTGAGAGTGTTGGGGTGCAACTGTCTTTCCTCCTACCTAGCTGCAGTTGCCTTTGTGGCCTCCTGGTCGCAGGGGCGCCACAATTACATGTTCAACAATGTCTTTATCAGTGTCCAGCCAGGACTTCCCCTCCCGCTGTGCTGTACCAGTCAATTGTCCCATTAATATACTGACTCGCTGGCCTTCCGTCGGGGGGTACACTCTATAGTAACTGTCCAACCTCTCCCTGAGGTCTGTCAAGGTATCGGGTTCCCCTGATTATTACGGCAACCACATCGCTCCTGGCGTGTACGACATTAAGAACGGCATTACCGGTGACATGACTTGCACTGTGACAGTGGGTGCTCTGTCCACTACTGGGGCTGAATTTGGTACTGCGGGCTTGACCGACTACCCCCTGCGCGGGTCCCTCTCTTCCCCGCTCCGACATCTTCCTCCCACTTAGTGAACCTTAACCCTCCAGGTCCTTCACTTCCGTGGGGATGTACAACTTTAGCTCCGCCGGTGGGACAGGGTTCCTCATCCCCACCGGTTGTCGTCAGAGCATAGGTTGGGCCTTGCTTCGTGCTCTTGGGAGGGTACCGCCCACGATGACATGGCTTCTCGCGTGTTAATAATGGAGACAGTCAGAAACACGTATTTACACAGTTCATGGAACAGCACCAGGCAATACCAGGCTACGACATCCTGCTCGTGACGTCAGAAAAGCTGACCCACCCCAGGGTATGTGATACTCGGAGTTCTGGGGATTCACAGGGGTTGAGACCCGGTTCTGTGGCCCTGGGGGCAGCTGTAAAGGGGATTTCTGGCTTGGTAGGGAAAAGGGATGATAAAAGGGGAGTTATTTGTGACGCCACCCGTGGTATGTGGCTATAGGTGGCCACCGCTGCTGCAGAATCTCCGGGAATGATGGACGGGCAGCTGGGATGGAATGGCTCCCCATGGGTGGAAGGGCAGTGGATGTAGTAAAGGTGTAGGGTGCAGGATGGCGGGCACAAAGCAACAGACAGACTCACGGTTTGTTGGTTCCTCAGTCCTTTTACTGGTGCAACTGTAATTCCGGTTGATGTTAAGCGGAGTCCTTCACCTGAGAGCAAATCTGGGTTCTCCTCACCCGGCAAGCTCTGAGGTCTCCTTGCTGCGCTTGTGTGTAAAGGTACCATCACACGCAGCAATTTTGCTAGCAATTTCACTGGCAATTTGCTGGTTGCAGTGAAATCATGGAAATATTGTTCCATTTGTACACAGCAACAAAATAGAACAATGTGTCCATGATTTCACTGCAACCAGCAAATTGCCAGTGAAATTGCTAGCAAAATTGCCACGTGTGACAGTACCTTAAGCTCCTGCTGCTGCTTTAGCTAAGCAGCTGGTCCTTCTTCACTCCTGCAAGGTCCCAGTATGGCATTCACCTCGAGTCCTTTATTAGCCCCTCATTTCGGGCGGCTGTCCCTGGGCTCTCTATGGTGCTTTGCCTCCGGGCACAGTGTGGCTGGGGAACTTTAAAATTCCCCACCTTCCGGTATTGGCTGCCGGGATGTTAGGCCCTGCACAGCCTCAGACTCCAGTGGCGGATCTTGGCGCATTCCTCCTCAGTGAGCACGATACCGCTCCCCTCCCCAGGATCCTCTCCACTTCCTCAGACTCTTGCCTTGGGCCCTCGCACTTAGGTAGCTATCCTGGGATGAGCTTACTGTAGCTACCAGTACACCATGATCAGTGGCGGACCTAGTGCCCACCGGGCCCTGGCACAGCCTTGGGTGAGGACCTGGGGGGGAGGTGCTGGCAGGAGTTGGGCGAGGACAGAGGAGGGGGGGTTGTGACAGGGGAGAGGGCTGCGGGTGTGCTGGTGTTGAGAAGCGAGGGGGATGCGCGCGGCTCTTACCTGCGCCGCATTCTGGATCTGTGTGCCGGGGCTAGAGAGGAGAGGAGGGGCGGGATCAGCCGAGGGAAGCAGGAAGCTTCCCTCAGTTAACCCCCTCTCCTCAGACACAGGGACATCGGGGTCGGCTGGGGGCTCCCCTGCAGGCTCGAGGGGCCCCCTACCTGGCGGGGCCCTGGTGCAGCTGAACCAGCTGCACCACGGTAGGTCCGCCCCTGACCAGGATGTCTTCCCCAGTGCTCCTAGGAACTGAACTGACTAGCTCCGCCCCAGACCAGAATTTATAGGGGAGCTCACCCTGAACTCGGGTTTATATCTCCCCCTTCTGACCTGGTAGTGGAAAGGTGTTGTGTGCGGTTACTTGCCTGGTGTGAATACACTTTTGTTGCTCTCAATCGTGACACTACCATCCAGGAGCGATAATAATGAGACAGAGTGTGGCAAATTGGACGGCCTTAAGGGTTGGGCCACACACAAAACATACAGAAAGATTAATACAGACCCCACTTATAACATACAGAAGAAGATTGATATCACACTAGAAAAACATATACAGAAAAAAACCAGACAACAAAACCAGAACCTTTGACAACTCAACATCCAGTAAGCCCGGTCATACACATTTTGCCAAAAATCCACAAAAATCTGCACAATCCACTAAGGCGCCCTATAGTGGCATCCACAGATTCCATTCTGAAACCACTGTCAGTCTTTCTAAAGAAACTACTGACATCTTATACCTGCCTAACACGATCTTTCATCCTTGACACAAGTGAATTTCTATCAAAACTCAGAGATTGACACAATCCAACCAGATAGGCGTATTATGCACACTTGATGTCAACAGTCTTTATACTTCAATATCACATGAAAAGAGCATGGCAGCAGTTTCACAAACACTCATTGAGGCAAACCTAGATACCAACATGCAGGAACTCTTTCTTGAATTACTTAACCTAGTACTCAGAGAGATTTCTTCTTCTTTGAGGACAATTTTTCGTGCAAGTTTGTGGCACCGCGATGGGGTCCAATGTTGCGCCGGCATATACTAATCTCTATATAGAGTGGTTTGAATGTGAGTTCATATTATATATTGTGAGGTAGCGAGCCGGGGACTCGCTTGCTGCGTAATGACGCCAACACAGTGTATAATTTTTCACGTAACTACCCGTTTATTTCTCAACAGTATCAATAACCGGGTTCAGTACATTTAACATTTAACACATACACGTCACATAATACATTGATATTACATATAACATTGCACATATACCATTATTGTAACCCAGGACCGGTAACCACCTCTCTCCCATTGGAGCTCTAACACTTGCTCCCGTGGTAGCTACGGCCTCCGGCCTATATACACTTCACACATAAATACATAAGTTACATTTCGACGATGACCCCTCCGGGTTCATAACAGGGATGTGGATCCCAATGGGGTACCTGCCGCCTGGCTTTAGTCACCCAGCCTGATGACTCCATATATATATCCCGTAGTCAGGATTTCTGCCTGACCGGGACCTTACATACCACATGTGATCCATCATACACTATCCATGGATCACATGCATCCACACATCCGCTCACAGCCCATCATAATACAACCATGGACTGTGGCTCCTCCATGGTCCATTACAGGGATTGGCAAACCTTAGAATCCGGGCTAACCATGCGTCCCCATGGCCTACTCACCACGGTACGGGCCACCAGTCGCCACCAAACCTCCATCTCATCTCATGGCAGGTCTCCAGGTCGACGACTGTACCCTGCGTCTGAGTAGCACCCTAACGGATCAGCCATGGCTACCCTTCTAGGAGCCCTATTACCCCTGTGTCTGGCACCACAGGCACACCTACACCATTAGAGACCGTGGTTGAGGGACAGGTACCCACTGCAAGCAGCAGGGCAAGACTCCCTCTCGTCCCCCAGGGACGGAAATCCTCCAATATCATCCACACTAGCTGGGTCACTCTCTCTCCACATCATTATACATGGCTCTTACATATAGGCCATCGTCTCTCATTCAGGGCAATTACCTAAGCCCTCATACACATAGTTAACACAGGTCCCTCACTGACGTTCTAGTCGGACCTCGGGCGGCTATGCCCGCCTGGCACATTTCATACACCAGGTGCACAGTTCACACAAGCATTTGAGAACTGCTTTCTTACCGGGCACGGATCCGTGTCTCGCTACCTGTGACACAGGTTCCACCAGGCATCCCCACGGGCTCCTTTCCCGGACATGTTTCACCCCACGCCCGGTCCAGTATCCACCAGGTTCAGCCATGGCTTCCACTTCCAGGTGCTGCCACGACCCCGGACCTTGGCACCAGCATGGAGCTAGCATGCTCCCATTATTCCAGGCACACAGAGCTCTGGACTGGACTGGACTGCTCTGCTCTCTGGCTGGTAATGATCTCTTAATCACTCAGCTGGCTGACTCTTATCGTGCCGGCCACACCCACACTGATTCATCCAGCTGGGCTGCTAGCAATCACTCATTACATCCCTTTCCTCAGGGCTTCCTCGATCTCATGAGCCACTCATTAGTCACATTAAACCTTGTGTTCAAAGTTGGTTCACACAGCATTATCAGAGTAAAACCGGCCAGTGTGAACAGGATCATACCCTGATGCTGCATGTGATGCGCCCCGGCCATGGGGATCATGCCGGCGGTGTCTCACAATATTATATACATATATACACATATAAACCATCTATTCCACAATTATTCTACAACTTGGTATAGATCCAGTACATCGACGACATTTTCTCTATATGGAAAGGAGACAAAACAAGTCTGTTAGAATTCGTTGACACCATCAACAGCGTCAGACTCGAACTTACATTCACACTACATCATCATTACAGGGAAGTCAGTTTTTTTAGACATCGAGGTAGTCAAAGATGAAAAAGGGAAAATTAAAACGGATATCTATACTAAACCCTCATATTGCAATGGTCTACTGCTATATGACATCTGCCACCCTAAGGCTACAAAAGAAAGTCTCCCAAGGTTGCAGTTTAAAAGAGTATCACATATCGTGTGTGACCTCACAATTAGGGCCTCTAGACTTATAGATGTCCCATAAATTTAGAGCAAGAAATCACCCAGATAAACTCGAGACTGAATTTACCAGAGTTAACTCCAAGATGGACCAACAACAGACCGCCCACCACAGCCAGCCAGACTACCGTGTGTCCATAACTATCTTCCCACAATACCTAGAATTCACAATCTTATTCGACTACATTGGCCTTTACTTGCTAAAGCTTATCCCAACATCAAGACATTCAGGAACCAACCATTCATGTGCACTAGACGACCACAGAACATCCGAGACCACTAGTGAAGGCCGATTTGGGATTCAAAAAACAAACTGACTAGGACATTGACAGGTAACCAGAGAACAGGAACCTTCCCATGTCTAGGCTGTATGAGCTGTTCAAACATAATAAAGGACAATAAGGTCATTCACCCTTACACTGGCAGATCACACACAATAAAGGATTACTATATTTGAGAGTCTAATTTTGTCATTTATGTCATCAAATGCCCATGCGGGCTACTACATGGTGGTGAAACCACTCAACCAGTTAGTGGATTTGTGGCTTGCAATCCTGTCCCTATCAGATGCGACAAAACATGGCTACCCCTTCCATTTAATTTTAAGGAAGCTAAACATAATGTGGCACAACTTAGGTTTCAAGTTATAGGCTGGTTTCACACTGCATAAGGTTCCATCCAGTTTATCTGCCAAAACCAGGAGAGAAACCAGGAAAGGAACTTGCAGAGAAAATTAAAATTAATATAAAGATATTAATTGAAAGATTGACTCCTGTTCTGAGTTTTGGAGATACTCCTGGTTTTGACACACAAACGTGATCAAACCTGATCAGGGAAAAAACTGGAGTGTGAAACCAGCCATGAGAAAGTCCCAAGACCAAGGAGAGGGCGTAATCATATTAAGCTCCTCAAACAATTAAAAACATATTGGATATATACTTTAGACACTATGTGCCCTAAGGGACTAAACAGAGAAATGGATTGGTTAATGTGACATGTTCTTTCCTCCAGATTCACTGATATTTATTGTCGTATACAGGGTCGAGGCTTTTTCCTCAATCACCATGGTAAGATGCTAAACTTAGGTATGATGTAATAAGGTTAGTTTTAAGTTTTCTTTAATTTTTCCCTTCCCTCATTTTGGTTTGGACTCCTACTTGTCTATAATTTATTTTGGTGTGAATGTTGCATTATTTATTGCTGAAATGTCATGTATTCTTAACAAGATGTTATACATACTTGGAACAATAACCAACCCTGAATTCAGATACCCTTCCACTCCACCAATACCTAAATTGCCCTCTTATCATTGAGGATTACACTGATCCTCTCTGCTGATGACAGAAAAACCGGCAGCACGTCCAACTAATGCGCATGCCCAGACTGACGCTTAGCCCTCCCTGTCCTGCCACAGCAACAGGGAAGTAAACGCTGATAGATTGCTTAGAGACCAGGTGACTTCACTGCAATTGCGGCAACCGTGCCATGTGCCGGCGTCCTACATCACATCCGGTCACATGAGTATAACCTTAACCTCAATTATTTGGCATAAGGCATTAACTTTTGTTTATTTCACACCATAGAACAAACGTTTCCTCCTGACTGCATACACAGACAGCCATAATAGACCATCGCTGTGCACCACCAGGCACCACATGGCGATTATCTATATCCTAGTTTTCTCCTTAAACCATAATGTTATGAACAAACATAGTACAATGTATCTTTTGTTAATTTAGAGCTACCAGGTTATTTCCAGACAAGGGACCTAGGGGACTGAATAACTGGTTATACATCATATGCCCGAGACACAGGGGTATGTAAGAGTTCTGACAACATCATATCCTAAGCAACGATATGAATTACAGATGTCCACATATTACAACAGAACCTTACCCTGCCTTCAATGAAGACTCAGTTATCAGTCCCTAACAGGTCTATAACTCCCCACTCGGGTAATCACATAATCGGATGCATCAATTAAGGCTACTTGGTTACTTTTTATGTACTTATTGCATTCATACAACTGTCCACAGGATACTCTGACCATGGGATCTACAACATAAAGCATATCCCTTGGATGTATTACCTCTCACAGGGTGCACTAACTACTAAAACAGGTATGAACATACACTTTGGCCTAATATCTTTAACAAAACCACAAAGCATTTCTTCCCTTAACAGCAACCTCGACTTTATTTTCTCCTAATTTTCCATTGATTGGAGCAGAGTTATTCCTTGTTTATTATAGGACTATTGACATGTGTTTGTAAATACTGTATATATTGAAAACCTTAATACTGTAAAACATGTCACTGTATATATTCTCTATTTTTCCTTGCGACGTTGTGATCAAGGCCACAAGTTGGTCGAAACATTAACATCTGTCTAGTTGCCTGTTTTCACTACTGACTGTACAAATAAATGTATTTGACTTGAAGCAAAGAAAACCCTCTATGGGTCAGCGATTGAATTATTCATGCTGATACTGGACAATGTCCCGTTTACTAGCACCGTGATCAAGCCTACTTGAGTGCTAGCCATTCACTCCTTTGGGCAATAGAAATTACATCAGAGCCCATGCCAAATTTTGTTTCAATTATTTGTTTAAATAATTGAAAACAAATTTGGGTCACCTGTATTTTTCATTGCCAGCGAAACTAACTCCAGGCAGCAGGGGTTGTTGGCAGCCAGTATCTGCTTAGTTTATCTGCACTGGCAATAGAAAATACAGCGAAGCCCTACACATTTTTTTACCAGGAAATTAAACATTTTATTAATAAAAATAAACACAAAAAGGTTTTTAAGTTAAAATACATTTATTTACATACTTTACATACTGGGAGGAGATTGCACAGGTGGAAGACACCACAATGGAGAGAGCACATGAGGGAAGATGACAGCACACAGGGGGGAGAAAGAGCACACAAGGGGGTAGAGCACATAGATAGAGACAACTCAAAGGAGAGAGCACATGAGGTCAGAGTGCACAAGGAAAAGACAGCTCATAGGAGAGAGCATATGAGGAAAGAGACAGCAGGCAGGCGGAGAGCGCACGGTGAGAGTGCACAAGTGGCAGAGATGGCCACCAGAGCCCACCCCCACCCTCTCGATGCGATAGCATCAGGCCTCCATCTAGTAATCCATATTTGCTGACATTTGCAGATGGAAATGCTTGGATTGTAGTGTATTTTGACACAGTTTGGATGCTAAAATGGGCCAAACTACACACTTTAAAAATAGTATAAAGTCATGATCCAAAATACACATTAAAGTCTCTTTCTCACAATATCTCCTTGGAACTTGCTTGGAATGAGATTAAATTTTTTTTTATCTATAACATTAGAAACTTTGTTGTCAAGTAAAATTACATTTCCTTTGATCTTTTACATTAAGAAGCTTTTTTCCTCTAAGCTGTCAGTTATACAGCTTACATTTTACTCTTTTTCATTTTCATGTGACACTTCACTTAATAGTCACTTGCGCAGTACACAAGAACCATTCACTGTGTGCTTTTATATGTACCAGTTCTGTTTAATTTAGTCATAAATTAATGAACACAATATATTTTCTATATCAATGTACCTGGCACTATAGTATGTCAAAGAGTAGAGAAAGACAGGATGCAAAGAGAAAAGAAAAAAAATATTAAAATATTTAGACCCATGCCAACCAGTGAAAAAAATGAGCTACTACCTTTGCCAATTAATCCCTACAGGTACCTTTACACGCCGCTACAGCATGGTGGAAACAACCGGGTGCTTCACGTGCACGAGCACGCACGAACGGTTACAAACGGTACCCGCACCGCCTTTACACGTCGCTATAAGGTGCTTTACAGAAGGTTGAATCTATGTCTGGATACACCGCCGGGTGCTCAAGTTACCTTCTGAAAAGCACCTTACCTCATTTACACGCCACTACAGAGGGTAATATGGGAGGACCTGGTGCAGCAGGGACAACACATAGGCGTGCCAGAATTGTGGATTACGAGAATTTCGTACGCTGATAGGATAAAGCAATAGCATCATGATTGGCCAGTCAGCGCAGGAGGCTGACTAATACATGACGCTCGAGCAATTGTGTAGTGTGACTGGTCAGCTCCTTAAATATGCCGCCCTATGCAGCGACTACCAATCGTAACGCAGGAGCTTCCTCCAATGATCGCTGAAGGGGGGTGGTTTCACGGAGGCTGTGTCACGCCCCGGGGAGTTATCTAGGTGACGAATAAACCTTACCCTACCGTATTTACACGCCGTTACCACCGGGTTGAAATCAACACGTTTTAGAGCACTGCTCTGAAACAGGTGCCGCAAGTGACGGGTGAAAATCACCGTCTTTACACGCCGCTACCTCGGGTTGATTTGGCGGTGCAAGATACATTTGTCTCATCAACCCGGTTGTTCCACCCTGTTGTAGCGGCGTGTAAAGGTACCCTACCATTGATATATCTATATGTACCTGATGGAATCATCGATATCCATCCCAGCAGCTTAACACCTAAAATGCTGTGATTAAATACTATTATAATACTAGTTTTGTCAATGAGATTTCATAAAATCTTATCCTTACACAGTAGAGAAAATAAAATTGCGCAAATTGACATGTGCAGCATTTATGCTCTGGATATTCACTGCAGATTTTACCATTTGTTGCGGAAAGGGTTATGTCTGCGGTATATTCACAGCATTTCTTCAACAGAGACTGCAATGATAATGGCAACATTAAGGGCACGGCCACACTGGAGTGAAAATCAGATGACTGCAATGTGTAATTTTATCGCATTGCAGACTGACTCATGTTAGCTAATGGTGTAGGACAGACTAGCGTGTGTCTGACACTTTTTCTCTTCCAGATTCTGGAGGAGATAAAAGTTGCAACATGCTGCAACGGTATGCGATTCTCGCGCGAGAGTCGCCAATGCAAGTCAATGGGTCCGACAAAAACATTGATTTTTTTCACAGAGACAATATCATTCTGTAGCTCAAAAAACTGTAAAATGTTCCTGTAAATGATTATACAGAACATAGCTGCTGAGGAAAGAACAGATTGCACACGGATCAAAAAACGGATGTCACTCGTCCAACATCCTGGATGAGAATCGGACCGTTTGTTTTCACGCCAGTGTGGTTGTGCCCTTACACTGAACTGTATAGATAACAGTTTGCTAAGGAATTTGTGATGAAGTAATTCAGCAGCAAATACGTGAAGTGAGAACATACTGGAGGACGGCTTCTGTGAGACCATCGATACTCAACAATACAACCACATGCTGCTAGTTGGATTGACATTGCGGGCTAAGGCCTAACAATGGACTCCGGATCTTCTAACACTATGTCTCAGGTCATTTCAGAATCATGGCTCCAGTAGATAAACCCTAATAAAGTGCTAAATAAAGTCACAAACTGTCCTAAAAAAAGAAAACAAAAAACAACTGTTTGTACAGTTATCCATGTTGTAGACTCTTAACCGAG
Organism: Allobates femoralis; assembly: GCA_033576535.1. Taxonomy (NCBI): domain Eukaryota; kingdom Metazoa; phylum Chordata; class Amphibia; order Anura; family Aromobatidae; genus Allobates; species Allobates femoralis. Next base: position 295,711,202 of record JARQOC010000005.1, read on the forward strand.
GCTCCATGGACTTCATCTGCATATTCAAATTCTAGGGAGCAATGCACCTTGGGTTTCACTGTGTTTGAGTGCTTTAACTGGTGCCCGCAGTGTTATCCTCCACTGGTCTCCACAAGGTCAGTAGGTGCTTTGTGATGTCTGTCTATCAAGCATTGCTCCCACCCAGCCAGAATCCTGCGCCACACTGATGAGGGGCAACAACCCCGAAACAGCTGTCTGTGGTTGGATACTTAGTCCATGGTAAACCCCTGGCCATATCTTCAAGCTCGCAAGGGCTGTATAGTGACTTAAGGGCTATTAATACCCTGGGCTAGGTCCTTCCCTGGTGGGATAACTGGCTGGTGTCCATGTTGTAGACTCTTAACCGAGGCTCCATGGACTTCATCTGCATAAACAGAACCTGTTAGGTCCCCTAAAGTTAGGAAACTGCAATCATAGCGACACTCCTTAACATTAAAATTGCAACTCAAAAAATGAAGTTGACCCACCCCAGGGCCTTTGGGTAACTGGTCCTGGACGTTTGAGTTCACAGGGGATGTCACTGAGACCTGTGTCCAGTTCCGTGGCCCTGGTGGTCGCTGAAAAGAGTCAATAAAAATAAAATAAAAAGTGTTTTGTGACGCCACCTACAGTTCCGATAAGGTTACCGGCACTGCGGGACAGATCTCTGGGGTGATGGTGGCGCATCAAGATGGTTACGCTCCCCGTAGGTGGAGCGGGATCCCCGGGCAGTGTTACGAACAGTCTATGATGGGAGCAGGATCAGGGGCCGCAATAAGTCACACACACACAGGGTTGTCGTTTCCGTACCTTTAAGGCCCCGTTACAAGGCACAACATCTTTAACGACATCGCTGATACGTCACCAGCGACATCGTTGCGACCTCATTGCGTGCGAGTTGCTACGATAAATCGTTGGATCGGAGTTGACTGGTTTACCAACATGATGTTAAACCTGATGATATCAACTCAAGCAACCTGCTGCATCGTTATGTGTGACACCGCGATAATGTCATGGACGACTTCGCCCATTCACAGCAATGAGCAGTGAGCGGGGTTTGCAACGATACCTGCTCACAACATCGTTGGTGAGTTGTCCACGCTATCTAAACGTGTGACATCTCACCAGCGATGTTGAAATGATGTAAAACAACGACCGCGTCCCCGAGATCATTGCAGACATCTTTTCAATGTTGTGCCGTCTGATGGTACCTTTACTGATGTGATGAGCAAAGTGAAGTCCAGGGTACAGTCCGGGTGGTCTGGGAGCAGTTCAGGATCTCCACATGAGATGAGTTATGAGGCCTCCCTTTTGCTGTGTGTGCGCGTGTGTCCTGGGCTGTCTGAAGCTAGGCCCTGACCCTCTCTTGTGTCCTCACTTATATTGCAGGCTGTGAGAGCCCTGCTGCGGGGCACTGCTATATCCGCTGCAGTCCCTGACTCTGCTGGGTGGCTGTGCCTCAAGTGCTGCGCCAGGAGACTTTACTGCTGGGCTGACTGGACCCGTGCAGTCTCGGACTCCGGTGTCCGGGTTGTCAACGTTGCTCTTCTGGTGTCAACCGGTATGGCTCCACTGCCCCTGGCTAACTCATCTCGCCTCCGACCCTCACTCTAGGGTCTCTCAGCTGGGCAGGCTTTCTCACTGGCACGGGCCTAGCGCGGCACCGTTCAGCAGGACATCTTCCACAGTACTGCTCTGTTCTGAACTGCCTAACTCCGCCTCCAGGTCTGAATTTATAGGGGACTTTGCCTGAATTGCCTGAAGTCGGCAAGTAGAGTTCCCCCTTCAGGTCTGGGTGGAAGATGTTGTGCATAAGTTTACCTGATGTGCAAATCCTTCCCTGCTCCAGGTGTTCCTGTGGCAACCGAACCGTTGGGTGCCACAAAGTCATGTAATTATAAATCACAGTATCATTACAGAAGTGGAAATACAGTTGGTGCAGTCTGTGCAGAAGCCCAAGAGGTATGGGGGCCCCATTTCCATCTCAGAAGCAGATGGAATTGTGCATTTTATACAGATTTTGGACTACAAATGGCCCAACTATTGTTCTTATAACAAGGTCCTTTTGTCTGTGTCTCACAGTTAATGAATATCATGTTAATGATATGCAAATGATAAAAAATGAATACAAAATTTTCTAAATTTACTCAGTGTCAAATACAAGTGCCATATGCAGAAACGCATGCACTAAGGCTACATTCACACAATGTTTTTGGTCATCAGTTTTTGTAGCCAAAACCAGGAGTGTGTGATAAATCCAGAAGTGGCGACATGTTTCCATTATACTTTTCCTCTGATTGTTCCACTCCTGGTTTTGGCTACAAAAACTGATGAGCAAAAACAGACCAAAAAATGAACGTGTAAATATAGCCTAAGTCTCCTTGGCTGCTATGAATGAGGTTATTGATGGTGTGACATATGACCGGCCTGATATCCCATGGCTGGTATACATCACATGCGCCTTGAGCCGTGCACACAGGGTTAATGACATTCTAGACCTGTGTGTGAATAGGTGTTTACTTTGCTAGACCTGACTGGTGCATATAGGGTTAACTGCACCTAGGTCTGTGTGTATGGATGTGCTGATTACTCACAGCGTCCCAGGTGTGGGTGTGGCAGGCAGGATGATAGGCTGCCTAGTACTGTGAGACAGAGATTGGAGAGGCAGAAAGATCAGATCTGAGCTGTGAGGATGTGTGTCAGAGGATTCCTATCCCTTTGGGACATGGAGGGAAGCTTGTCCTCCATGTGGGAGACACCTGTCCCTCTGACTGAAGCGGGAGCCTGAGGCCAGAAGACAGCAGGTTGTGATCGCTCCTAGAGTTGGGATGACTGGCCGAACCTGGAGAGGCTTGCTCTAGCGTGTTGGTGCAGCTGTGGGTCCTAGAGGTCTGCCTGGGATGGTAAGGGTTGGACGTGGCTGGTAACCTGAATAGCACATGGTGAGGAGTCCTTGGGGACGCTTGGCTTACTCAGTAGCTCAGAATGCTAAACCCTAGTCTGGGCCTGAATAGGCTGTAGTCCATGTATGTGTTATGATGGACGGTATGTATATGTGTAAGTGCCTTGCAACAGGCTGGAGTCCATTGATGTGTTATTATGGACTATATATGCTGTGTAGCATGGAGAGACCGCAAGTGTCTCTGTAGCTGTGGAGACTGGGATGATCTCTGTAAGCTGTATGTATGTGTAGTGCCATGGAAATAGAAGGGGAAGGTCTCTGGTGTTCCATACCATGTGGGGACACGTACCATGGATGAAACTGTAAATGTCTCATATGTGGGTTCTGTGGAGAATGAATCCTGTAACTATGGTGGGTTCTGTAGATAATGTGGTAATGCAAGATGGCCGCCGGGAGTGATGGACGCATGTGAGAGGGCTCCAGGCTGATAGAACTCTATCCACCCCATCTACCCCTGCCTGAGCCCCTCACTACCACTAACACCACTCCCCGCACAGCCTGTGTTTGGCCGAGCCATCCATTGTGCCGGGGCATGGTTGGGAAGTGGCTGCTGGCATTTGCAGACCCTCAGCCCCCTGGGCCTGACTCCTGGGCTGGCCTGAGGAGGGAGGCACACGTCCCTCAGCGCTGCCGTGGGATGTTCCCCCTGACCCACACTCACCCGACCAGCAAGGCTTCAGCACGACGGCAGGCGCCCACCAGGAGGGAAAGAGACCGCCGTAGCACACAGAGCATCGGGCCAGTGCCATCCCTCCAGCTAGGCCTGCCCACCGCTTGTCCCACTCTCCCTGCCTCCGGCACAGAGGGGAGAGTGTGGTGCTGCCGGAAGCCTCACGCCAGTGACAGGATGAGGGTGAGGCGGTGCGGGGGCGCAGGGCTGGCCATGCCACTGATTAGCTGAGGGAGCCTGGAGGAACTGCTCACAGGCATGACCCCCAACCACCAGGCCCCTACACTGGATCAGCAGTGGATCCTAGTGCATCCAGCTAACAGGGAGGAGAAGAGGTGAGTGACTCACCGTGGTCGGGACTCCAGTTTAGACAGGCGATGCTTCCTTCCTCCTTGTCACGGGTGGACCGCGCCTGCCGGTAGTGGGGCCCGGTGTAGTGCAGATCAAAAGTGTTGAAGACGTCTTGGTGGAACAGATTAAAGGGGTTTTTAATTTATTCGTGACGCCACCTATGAGTAGTTCGGTAAGGACTACCGACGCTGCAGAGCCCCCGGGGGATGGATAGCAGCAAGATGTTACGCTCCCCACAGGCTGAGCGGTGATCCCCGGAGGCTGGAGCTGCTCAAGATGTTGTGCGGTAGCTGCGGTTACCTTGTAGTGCGCACGGACAGTTCATAAGGAAGCACGGACACAGAAAGTCTCTGCAACGGGTCTTTACTGTAACCAGCAGGCAGTACATGGCATACAGTGGTTGGGTAGTAGACCGGGTGGACTCAGCAGTGATGGTGTCCCTTAGAAATCCGCAGTGTTCCTCCATTCTAACTAAGTGATTGCCAGTGTCGCCCAGGAATACCAGGTCGGGTACGGGGAGGCTGCTTCAATGCCCTATCCATGATGTACATTCTGGATGTTTTGGAGAGCCTTGGATCCCTCAGTGGGTACACCGCTGGTTAGACGACTGGAAGTTGGCTGGTGGTGGGGTGCTCCTGTAAAGCTGCTCCTCCACGCTTTCTGGTTCGCGTAGCAGAGGTGAACTGCTGCCAGCTTCGGTACCAGTGAACCAGCTGTGAGTTGTGGGCACTGGAGTCTTTTGGGAACCCGTGTGAATAATGCCCAATCCCGGTAGTTAAGGCCTCAGGTGCTGACACCCGACCGGTGACGGCCGGGCTGCACGGGTGCGGAGCCCCCGCTCCTCTCCAAGCTCTAGTTCTAGACCCTTCTTCTCCGAGTTCTAGACTATATTCTCTAGACTATTGTGTGTGTTCTACTACACTTCCCTAACACTCCACCCACCAGGACCTAGGATTGGCCCTCTGTTCTAGGTGATGCATGTAGGGTTGGATTTCTAAATTAACCAGGTCACTGCTGTGTCAGAGAATATTGCGGCTGCTTTTATGGCTGCAATACCCTCTTGTGACGCACTCGTTGCTGGGCGCCACACTCCCCCTTGGTTGAATACGCTTGTCCCAAGCGTCACACTACCCACATTACAGAGGTTTTTATATTTTATAACAGGTAATACACTTTTATTAATGACAGGTCATTATATGGCATAAAAGTGAGGTAGACAAAATAAACAGGTAAAACACTTGGTGCGGACCCGGCGGGCGGTCGGCTGTCCTTAGATAAAAGTTCAGGCTGTAGTCGCGGGATCACACAGTCAGTGTTTAACAGGAACAGAGTCATTGGATTAGTTCAAGTTTTAAAGTCACTGGCACGGAGAACGATGGCGCACCGGATAGCGAACCACCCATCTGGACAAGCATAGCGTTCATAGGTGATTACATCGCCCCGGTATAGGTCGCGATCGGGATGTCCTCTCGGCAAGTTTGACTCAACGTCCCGGCGCCCCACAAACACCTCCTCATTCAAACCCACCTCCCAAGCGAACCCCCACCCGGTATGTAAATTAAAGGTGGAAATTCTACCTTCACGGCGGAGTTCAGCAGGCAGCGGCGGCTGGCGGCGAGCCTCGGCACGGGCCTGCATGTTGGCGCGTTCTCGGGCTTGCCACTCCTCTCGTCGTCTCTGGCGTACATCTCCGTCGTTACGGCTCGGGGTGTAGAGATGAGTAATGGAGCTGGTGGTTTGGCGGGAAGCTTGAACTTGGCGGGCTGTCTGGACCGGCACCCGGTGGAACGGCACAGGGGAAGGTGTCAGCGTTGCACCCGACCAGTGTACCCGAGTTGTATGCCCGGTGGGAAGTTCCTCGGTGTCTCCCCAAGCGAACCCGGTGTCGAAATCCTCAGCGGTGCTGCGGGTCTCGTCGTCATCCTCCTCGACCTCTTCCTCAATGACCACATCAGGCTGCTCGATGGCTGGAGATGTTGAAGTTGTTTCCACTGTACAACGGGGCGGTGGTGCTGCGGATCCTTCCACAGAGGCGTCCTGCAGGGCTTCCAGGCTGCCTGCCTCTTCATCTGTAACTGTTGGTAGAGGGGTTTCAATCCCGGTTACCAGGTAGGCCTCGGCAGTTGCAAGGGAAGCCTCCGGTACGGGGACGAAACAAGCGACTGTCTCTGTAGTTGTGAAACACGTCGCGGGTTCCTCGGTGGGAACCTGGTAAAGATCAAGTTCTTCCGTGGAGCGTATTGGAAGCTCCGGCTCAGGAACGGGGTCGGCTGCAGGTTCGACGGGTGGAACTGGTCGAGTTGTGGTCCTCAAGGGAATGACGCAGTCTATGGGCTCCGGTGACGAAGCAGGACAGGTGGTAGGCGACGGTGAGGCGGTTGAGAAGCTGGTGACGTCGTCTGGGCTTGGAGTAGCGGTACCCGGTCGGCTCTGCTGCATCGCGTGGTGTAGTCGTCTGCCTAGGGTTGCGCTCCAGCTGCAAATCGTCCATTCTACAGTCTCAAGTAGTCGCACCCGGAGGTCTTGTAGAGCCTCTAGCCAGAAGTCGGGGCTGCCGTCTATGGTAAGGGCAGGACCCGGACCCGGTTGTCCTATGGCTGCTCTGGCCTCCGCCTCGACCTCCCGCATTAGGTCTTGGAGTCTCATGCTGGCCATTCTCTTCGTCAGAGGGAAACCACACCCGTTCAACCGGTAAGCGTTCTGGTAGAGCTGGTGAAGAACTTCTGTGACACTCCCATTTCCTCTGGGCTTTTGTAGTCCAATCGTGGGAAAAGTCTTTGGGGTCCGCCCCCATGGTTGATTTGAGCAATCAGGGCGGACAAAGAGTTTGGCGCCTTTTGTCTTTGGCCCTCCCACGATGAGGGGGGGTTGACCACTCCTGGGCTTACACGTGGCGGATTCTTGTGGCAGGTAACACCATCTTGGGCGCCATCTTGGCCACAACGGTGAAAAAGTCCAAATTGTAGACAATAAAGTCCAGTTTAAGCACATTATACCCGTTGGGTAACGGGCCTGCTCGTATCCTGTTCGTGACGCCATTTTCTGACTCACCGTGGCTGGGACTCCAGTTTAGACAGGCGATGCTTCCTTCCTCCTTGTCACAGGTGGACCGCGCCTGCCGGTAGTGGGGCCCGGTGTAGTGCAGATCAAAAGTGTTGAAGATGTCTTGGTGGAACAGATTAAAGGGGTTTTTAATTTATTCGTGATGCCACCTATGAGTAGTTCGGTAAGGACTACCGACGCTGCGGAGCCCCCGGGGGATGGATAGCAGCAAGATGTTACGCTCCCCACAGGCTGAGCGGTGATCCCCGGAGGCTGGAGCTGCTCAAGATGTTGTGCGGCAGCTGCGGTTACCTTGTAGTGCGGACGGACAGTTCATAAGGAAGCACGGACACAAAGTCTCTGCAACGGGTCTTTACTGTAACCAGCAGGCAGTACATGGCATACAGTGGTTGGGTAGTAGACCGGGTGGACTCAGCAGTGATGGTGTCCCTTAGAAATCCGCAGTGTTCCTCCATTCTAACTAAGTGATTGCCAGTGTCGCCCAGGAATACCAGGTCGGGTACGGGGAGGCTGCTTCAATGCCCTATCCATGATGTACGTTCTGGATGTTGTGGGGAGCCTTGGATCCCTCAGTGGGTACACCGCTGCTTAGACGACTGGAAGTTGGCTGGTGGTGGGGTGCTCCTGTAAAGCTGCTCCTCCACGCTTTCTGGTTCGCGTAGCAGAGGTGAACTGCTGCCAACTTCGGTACCAGTGAACCGGCTGTGAGTTGTGGGCACGGGAGTCTTTTGGGAACCCGTGTGAATAATGCCCAATCCCGGTAGTTAAGGCCTCAGGTGCTGACACCCGACCGGTGACGGCCCGGGGGCTGCACGGGGTGCGGAGCCCCCGCTCCTCTCCAAGCTCTAGTTCTAGACCCTTCTTCTCCGAGTTCTAGACTATATTCTCTAGACTATTGTGTGTGTTCTACTACACTTCCCTAACACTCCACCCACCAGGACCTAGGATTGGCCCTCTGTTCTAGGTGATGCATGTAGGGTTGGATTTCTAAATTAACCAGGTCACTGCTGTGTCAGAGAATATTGCGGCTGCTTTTATGGCTGCAATACCCTCTTGTGACGCACTCGTTGCTGGGCGCCACATGAGCGCACACAGCCTCCGACACAGTCCCCTGGCCGCATGCGACCCGCATTCTGCTCACTCTGCACCAACCGACTGTCACGGGTGGCACGGATGACAGGGTGGAGGCCACGCGCAGACGATCCCAGCGTGTGGCCCACCAGCCATAATGGTGGAGGATGGTCCATCTCTTTCAGGGGCATTTACCTTCTGTGTAGATGGAGAGAGGGTGTGATGGGATCTCGCTGTTATGGGGGGACGGCTGTGGAGGTCTTGTGCTTGGTCTGGTTTTATCACCAATATTGTAGGTCACTAGGACCCAGCAGATTCCTTCCACCTTTATAAGGAGGTTCATTACCCTTCCTCAGTGCAGGTGATAGTTCCTTGTGCACTCATTATCCTTGCTCCAGCAGAAGCTGAGCTTGTGGAGGTTGCTGAGTTCTGCTGTCAGATAAGTGTTTCCTTTTCCCAAATGTCTGTCTTCCCTGGTGTTTGTCTTTAGTTGATAGTGGAGGGGTCTAGTGAACCCCTCCATCTGATCCTTAGATAAGATAGTGCTAGGATCAGAGAGGGACGAGGTTCGTGGTCGGCGACAGTTGAGGAGACTGTATAGGGACGTTAGGGCAGACAGGGTCAGCTCTAGGAAGTCTAGGGGTCACCGTCTCCTTCTTGTGCCCTTAGCGTTAGGGACTCCTTTCCCCCCCCCCGTCGTTATCCTACGCTGGGTGTCTTCCCCACTCCCAGCGTGACATTATCACCTGCCATAACTGTAAGTGAAGGAAGGGGAGGATTCGATTTTTCTTCCTTTCCTTATGGATCCTGTGTCTGCTTTGGCCCAGCAGCTGCAGACCTTGTCTTTGGAGGTTGCGGACCTTCGGTCGGCTCTACAGGGACCACAACCACAAAATGGTGTCTTGGGGAATCAAGCAGTGGGTCCGGCCAGACCGGAACCTAAGGTTGCCCTCCCTGACAGGTTTTCAGGAGGCAGAGATAAATTTACTGTGTTCAAAGAGGCCTGTAAATTATACTTCAGGCTTAGGCCGTATTCCACTGGTGACGAGCAGCAGCGGGTAGGAATTATTATATCATTGCTGCAGGGGGATCCCCAATCCTGGGCTTTCTCTCTGCCACAGGACTCTACTTGTCTCCAGTCTGTGGATGGATTTTTTGACGCCTTAGGCCTCATATATGATGACCCGGACCGTGTCTCTTTGGCTGAATCCAAATTGCGCCATCTCCACCAGGGGACTCGGTCGGCGGAATCATATTGTTCTGAGTTCCGCAGGTGGGCTATGGACACGAAGTGGAACGATCCGGCTCTCAGGAGTCATTTTTGCCAGGGTCTTTCGGAAAGACTGAAGGATGCCCTGGCAGTGTATGAGACCCCTCCGTCCCTGGAGACAGCTATGTCGTTGGCTATTCGCATGGATAGACGCCTCCAGGAGCGGAGGGGTAGACCTCCCGCAACTGGGAGCCCTTCTCGTGGTGGTTCCTTGTTGCCGGGTGGTCACTCGGAGGGCGAGGCATTTCTCCCGAGGGGGGAGGAACCTATGCAACTTGGAGGAGCGGCGGCCTCGAGGCTCTCCTCCGGTGCCTCCCGGGGCAGGGGGAAGGGGGTCTGCTTTTTCTGTGGGAAAGGAGACCATTTTATCGGGGCCTGTCCCTACGCTCCTAAACGGACTGGGGTGCCGGGACCTCATGTGTCTATGGGGGGTGTGGGGGTAGTCGAGCGGGAGGTGTGTGTATCCTCCGTTTGTACTTCCATTTTCTCCTGAGTGCAGAGGTGGCGCTAGAGAGCAAAACGGAAGGCATTTCTGTGTTTGTGGACAGTGGTGCGGGGGTCAGCATGGTGGATGCTCGTTTTGTACACGCTCATGGGCTTAACCGCTGTTTATTGTCTCGCCCCATCCGTATCTATGCCATCGACTCAGCACCTCTTGCTCAGGGTAGTCTCACACATATCGTACATAACATTAAGTTAACGGTTGGATCCCAACATCAGGAGACGTTATCTTGCTATGTCTTAGACGGTCTCCCCGCTCCCATTGTCCTGGGCTTGCCATGGTTGATTAAACATAATCCCGTAGTGGATTGGCAGTCCAGGGACATTGTGGAATGGAGTGATTTTTGTTCGGAGAATTGTTTGGCTACATCCTTGTCGGTGGTATCTGCTGAATCTCTGCCCCCATTCCTATCGGAGTATGAGGATGTGTTCTCAGAAAAGGGGTGCCGAGACTTGCCCCCTCATCGGGCATATGATTGCCCTATCAACCTCGTTCCCGGAGCTAAACTGCCCAAAGCTAGGATGTTTACTATATCTGGTCCCGAAAGACAAGCAATGAAGGATTTCATTTCTGAAAGTCTAGAGACGGGTCACATTAGGCCCTCCACGTCGCCGGTTGCGGCTGGTTTCTTTTTTGTAAAAAAAAAAAGATGGGGGCCTCCGTCCTTGTTTGGATTTTCGGGAATTGAATCGGATTACTGTCCGTGATCCATACCCCCTCCCTCTGATCCCTGATTTGTTTAGTCAGGTTGTGGGTGCTAAATGGTTCTCCAAGTTGGATTTGAGGGGGGCCTACAACCTGATTAGGGTCAGAGAGGGGGATGAATGGAAAACTGCATTCAATACCCCGGACGGCCATTTTGAAAGTCTCGTGATGCCGTTCGGGCTCACTAACGCCCCTGCGGTTTTCCAACATTTTGTCAATGATATTTTCCATCATTTGGTGGGTAGATTTGTAGTTGTTTACTTGGACGATATCTTGATCTATTCTCCCGATATGGAGACGCATCAGTCCCATGTCAAACAGGTGTTGCAGGTCTTACGGGACAACAAACTGTATGCTAAACTCGAGAAATGTGTTTTCGCCGTTCAGGAGGTTCGTTTTTTGGGGTACCTCTTGTCGCCGTTGGGTTTCCGGATGGATCCGGAAAAGGTCCGGGCGGTGCTGGACTGGGAACGGCCGGACAATCTACGGGCATTGCAACGTTTTTTGGGGTTTACCAATTTTTACGGTAAATTTATTAAGAACTATTCGGTACTGGTGACACCTCTTACGGACATGACTAGGAAGGGGACGGATTTTTCTGAGTGGTCTGATTCTGCTCGCCAGGCTTTCTCCTCCCTGAAGCGTTGTTTTGCTTCCGCGCCTGTTCTTTGTCAGCCCGATCTTTCTCGGCCCTTCGTTGTGGAGGTGGATGCGTCTGAGGTGGGGGTGGGGGCTGTGTTGTCGCAGGGCCCTTCGCCTGGGAGATGGGTGCCCTGTGCGTTCTTCTCCAAGAAGTTGTCGTCGGCCGAGAGGAATTATGATGTGGGTAATAGGGAGCTATTGGCTATTAAGTTGGCTTTTGAGGAATGGCGGCACTGGCTGGAGGGGGCTGTCCATCCCGTCACGGTTATTACCGACCATAAGAACCTGTCTTACCTTGAGTCCGCCAGGCGTCTCAATCCCCGGCAGGCCAGGTGGTCTTTGTTTTTCACGAGATTTAATTTTACCGTCACCTACCGTCCGGGGGTTCAGAATGTGAAGGCGGATGCATTATCGCGTAGTTTTCCGGGTGGTAGTACTCATGAGAGTCCCGTCCCCATCTTACAGGAGGGGGTGGTTGTTTCTGCTCTTTCCCTGATCTGGAGGGGGAGGTGTTGAAGGTTCAGGGGGGCGCCCCTGCCTCCTGTCCTTCTGGGAGGCTTTTTGTGCCGTTCTCTTTGCGTCTCAGGGTGCTGTCGGAGCATCACGACTCTGTACTGGCGGGGCATCCGGGCGGTAGGGCCACTTTCGATCTCTTGTCTCGTCGCTTTTGGTGGCCGGGGTTGAGGAAGGATGTAGCGGAATTCGTATCCGCCTGTGGTGTGTGTGCACGTGCTAAGGTTCCGCATACCCGTCCGTCTGGGTCTCTCGTGCCATTGTCTATTCCTGAGAGGCCATGGACACATTTGTCAATGGATTTTATCACCGATCTTCCGGCGTCTGCGGGCAAGACGGTGGTACTGGTAGTAGTAGATAGATTCAGTAAGATGGTTCGCTTTGTGGCACTGCCCGCACTTCCTAATGCTCGGACTCTGGCACAGGTGTTTGTAAGTGAAATTGTGAAGCTTCATGGGGTTCCCTCCGATGTGGTTTCTGATCGCGGTACTCAGTTCGTCTCCAAATTTTGGAAGGCTTTTTGTACACGTTTGGGGATTACGTTGTCCTTTTCTTCTGCTTTTCATCCTCAGTCTAATGGTCAAACCGAACGTGTGAATCAGAATTTGGAGACTTACCTGAGGTGTTTTGTCTCTGACCATCAGGAGACTTGGGCATGTTATTTGCCCTTGGCCGAATTTGCCCTTAATAATCGTCTTCAGGAGTCCACTGGCAAGTCACCGTTCTTCGGTGCATATGGGTTTCATCCTCAGTTTGGTACTTTTAGTGGTGCGAGTCCTTCCGGAGTTCCGGAGGAGGACCGTTTTACCTCGTCCCTCTCCTCGGTTTGGCGGGGTGTACAGCGTAGCTTGAAGCTCTTAGGTGACAGGTACAAACGTATGGCTGACAGGAAGCGTGCGCCAGGTCCGGACCTATGTGTGAATGACTACGTGTGGTTATCTACCAAGAATGTGAAGTTGAAGGTGCCCTCTTGGAAGTTGGGGCCCAGGTTTATTGGCCCCTATAAGATAACCGCCGTTATCAATCCCGTGGCGTTTCGTCTCGCGTTGCCTCCTGCTCTTAAGATTCACGATGTGTTTCACAGGTCGCTCCTCAAGCCGTATGTGCCGTCGTCTAACCCATCTCCTTTGCCTCCTGAGCCCATCTGTGTGGCGGGGAATCTGGAATTCGAGATCTCGAGGGTGGTTGATTCTCGCATGTTGCGCCGTTCTCTTCAGTATTTGGTGCACTGGAGGGGGTACGGTCCTGAGGAGCGGATGTGGGTGCCGGCGTCGGAGGTGTTCGCCGCGAGGCTGGTCCGCGCTTTTCACCGTTCCCATCCGGATAAGCCTGGTCCTGAGTGTCCGGGGGCCACTCGTAGGAGGGGGGTACTGTCACGGGTGGCACGGATGACAGGGTGGAGGCCACGCGCAGACGATCCCAGCGTGTGGCCCACCAGCCATAATGGTGGAGGATGGTCCATCTCTTTCAGGGGCATTTACCTTCTGTGTAGATGGAGAGAGGGTGTGATGGGATCTCGCTGTTATGGGGGGACGGCTGTGGAGGTCTTGTGCTTGGTCTGGTTTTATCACCAATATTGTAGGTCACTAGGACCCAGCAGATTCCTTCCACCTTTATAAGGAGGTTCATTACCCTTCCTCAGTGCAGGTGATAGTTCCTTGTGCACTCATTATCCTTGCTCCAGCAGAAGCTGAGCTTGTGGAGGTTGCTGAGTTCTGCTGTCAGATAAGTGTTTCCTTTTCCCAAATGTCTGTCTTCCCTGGTGTTTGTCTTTAGTTGATAGTGGAGGGGTCTAGTGAACCCCTCCATCTGATCCTTAGATAAGATAGTGCTAGGATCAGAGAGGGACGAGGTTCGTGGTCGGCGACAGTTGAGGAGACTGTATAGGGACGTTAGGGCAGACAGGGTCAGCTCTAGGATGTCTAGGGGTCACCGTCTCCTTCTTGTGCCCTTAGCGTTAGGGACTCCTTTCCCCCCCCCCCCGTCGTTATCCTACGCTGGGTGTCTTCCCCACTCCCAGCGTGACACCGACTCAGCAGTAGGCATCAGGAGCTGCTGACACGACAGGCACATGAGCAGTACACTGAAGGGTTGTACCAGCCCCCGCCGACAATCCACCAGCTGGACAAAGTCAACCAGCTCCCTGCTACGACCTCAGCTCACCTTCACGACCCCCTGGCTGCATCTCATCCCTGGACTGCATCTCATTTGTGACTATTTGTCCATCACTACAGCTCACCTTTCATTGCATCTGATCCCTGGCTGCTTCTGACCCCCTGTTGCCTCCCATCCCCTGCTCACCATATACAATGTTTCCGCTTCTTTTCACTCTCACTCCCATCCTTCGCCACTTCCTACTACCTGCACTTATCCCTCCACCCAGTAACGAAGTAGTTCTCTCACCCTCCATCCTACCTAGCTACCTCACCCACTCCTCTGAACTCGTCTTTCACTTTCAATCCTGTCTCCAAACAGGCACACCCGCCACGTAAACTCTCCTGCTCCCACCTCCTAACCCTCTCCCTGCTCCTTCTACTTGCTGGCAACATTTCCCCCAATCCTGGCCCCCCCACCACATCTCCATAGTCATTTCCACCCCATACCCATGACCCATCATTAACCCTCATAACCTCAACAACCTTGGACCCATTCCTCCAGCCCCTGTTCCCCCAGTCCCTCTACCTGGCACACTTTGGAATGCCCGTTTGGTCTGCAACAAACTCCCTTTCATCCATGACCTCTTTATATCTAACAAAATCTCATTCCTTGACATCCTGCTGCACTCACTTATGGCGGACTCAGTCTTTCACACACCGCCTGCCCTCAAACAAACATAGCGGACATATCGGCTTACTCCTGTCCAATTCCTGCTCCTTTACCCCTATCCCACTGCCACCCTCTGCTACTCTCCCCTCTTTTAGGCCCACTCTGTCCGCATCTTTTCTCCCTGTAGCCTTCAGCTAGCTGTCATTTACCACCCACCCTGAATCCACCTCCTCCTTCTTTGACCATTTTACCGCCTGGCTACTTCACTTTCTTTCTGTGGACATCCCCACTATCATCATGGGTGACTTTAATATCCCCATTGACACTTCCCATGCAGACACCTCTAAACTCCTTTCACTGACTACTTCCTTTGGGCTCTCGCAATGGTCCTCATCTGCCACTTATTAAGATGGCCACATGCTTGATTTCATCTTCACCTCCTTTGCTCCCTCACTATCCTCGCAAACTCACCCCTTCCCCTAGCTGACCACAATCTATTGACCTTCTCCCTTTCCTTCCTTACTACACTACCCCCACTCCGCAAACTCCATCATCCTCGCAGAAACCTAAAACACATTGATCTACACTCATTCTCAGAATCCCTTCTCCCTCTCAATGACATAACTTCCATACGCGACACAGACACTGCCACCATCCTATATAACTCCACAATAACTACGGCCCTCAACTTATATGTGAGGTGGAGCTAACACTCCTCGCACAAACAGGAAACCCTGGCACACCACCCTCACTAAAGATCTGAGACGGGCTTCCAGGGTTGCCGAGAGGAGATGGAAGAAATCTCATTCCACTGAGCACTTCGCATTGTCCAAGCAGTCCTCATCAACTTCAAGTCCGCACTCACTGCCGCAAAACAAGCCTTCTCATCCCTAATAACCTCCCTACCCCACAATCCCAAACAGCTTTTTTTAAAACTTTCAATCCCTTACTCTGTCCGCTCCTCCTCCCTCTCCCCTTATCTCTGCTGAGACCTTTGCCTCCTTCAAGCAGAAGATCAATAAAATCGAGACAACTTTGACCCACTGTCCCCACAGCTTTCCCTCTCACCTACACTGCCCTCTCCTTCTATCAGCTGCTTCTCCCCCATAACTGAAGATCAGCTCTCTTCCCTTTTGTCAAAGTCACACCTTACCACCAGCGCCCATGACCCACTCCCATCCCACCTCATTCCCAGCTTCACCTCAGTCTTCATCCCAACCCTAACCCATTTCTTCAACTTATCACTTACTACTGGCATCTTCCCCTCAGCCGTAAAACATGCCTTGATCATACCCATCCCCTAAAAACCCTCCCTCAACCCAACTTAGTTTCTAACCATCATCCCATATCTCTTCTCCCCTTCGCCTCTACACTACTTGAACAACACATCCATTCAGAACTGTCCTCTCACCTCTCCTCCTACTCCATCTTTGACCACCTACAATCCGGTTTCCGACCCCACCACTCCACAGAAACAGTCCTAACCAAAGTCGCCCACGACCTACTGACTGCCAAGAGCAAGCAACACTACTCAGTCCTCCTAATCGACCTATCTGCCGCCTTCGGCACGGTTGACCATTCCCGCCTACTCCAGATCCTGTAATCTCTTGGCATCACTGACCTAGCCCTCTCCTGGATCTCTTCATACCTAACGGACCGGACTTTCAGAGTCACCCACTCCCACACCTCCTGTTCGCCCTACCCCCATCAGTCGGTTTTCCCCAAGGCTCGGTTCTGGGACCACTACTGTTCTCCATCTACACTCTCGGCCTAGACAACTCCTTGAGTCCCATGTCCTTCAGTACAATCTCTATGCCAACGACACCCAGATCTACCTGTCTGGGCCCGACATCACCTCCCTACTATCCAAAATTCCACAAGGCCTGTCCGCCTTCTTATCCTTCTCTGCTCGCTTCCTTAAACTGAACATGGACAAAACTGAGTTCAGTCTTACCCCCCATGTTCCCCCATCCGAAGTCGCTCTCCCCCACTACCAGACCCATCTATCACTGTCAATGACTGCTCACTCTCCCCAGTCCCCCACATCAAATGTCTCGGGGTAATCCTTGATTCTTCCCTCTCCTACAAGCCTCACATCCAGGCCCTCGCCACCTCCTGCCGACTCCAGCTCAAAAACATTTCCCGGATTCGCACTTTCCTTGACCACGATACTGCTAAAACACTTCTTCATGCTCATCTTCCGCTTTGACTACGGCAACCTCCTGCTTAACAGCCTCCCCGCTACCTCCCTTGAATCTCTCTAATCTATCCTAAACTCCACTGCCCGACTAATCCACCTGTCTCCCCGCTATCCCCCTGTCTCCTCCCTCTGCCAAGCCCTTCACTGGCTCCCCACATCTCAGAGATCCTGGTTTAAAGCACTAACCAACCATGACATACAAAGCCATCCACAAGCTGTCCCCTACATACATCTCTAACATGGTCTCCCGATACCTAACCTCACACACCCTGCGATCCTCCCAAGAGCTCCTTCTCTACTCCCCTCGTTTCCACCTCTCACAACCGCATACAAGATTTCTGCCGCGCATCTGCTATACTCTGGAACGCTCTCCCCCAACACATCAGACACTCTCCTACCCTTAAGCATCGTAGCACCCACATTTGAATTTTGTTTGCGCCTGATGGCAGTTTAGTTACCACGGAAACTGCGTAAGAAGCAGGTATGGTGCTGAGGTATGAGATGATTACCATAGAAAACCCACCACGTTAAAGTTACCAAATCTTGCAATAAACTACAAATATGACGATAAACTACCAGTTAGGAAACACAAGATGCCATGAACTGATCCCTGCTTCACAATACCAGAGATCGCTCATGGTGCCAAGTACGCATGTGCAGTTTGCTCCATGCCAAACTGTTGTGATACAGCGAAAAACTGCCTTTTAAGCATTTCTGTGGACACATGCATGTGCAGAATGAGACAGAAGCGGCTGAGTGGCCATGTTTGGGCACATTCATTACAAGTAATTCAGTAAAAAATATTGATAATTACCACCCACAATAATTACCACGCACATAAATACAGTATTGATTAAAAGGCAATTAATTTTCCTGCTGTTAAGGGTGAGCTGCCAATAAGCATGGCTCCCTGGCTATGTGCAGGGGAGTACGGAGGATGACGCTTATGATGGATCTGTGGAAGTTGCTCTGTTATGGGGGATTCAGTGATTATTGTTGGTCTTTCTTATCAGAATCTTCATGACTTCGAGCTGCAGGAGGTGACTAGAGTGATTAGAGTGTGTATATGGCTATTTAGGTCACTTGTGACATCACTGATTTTGGAGGGGGCGACCTGCACACATGTGACCTGTGTCCCCACAACTGCTGGGAAACCACAACGCCATCATCCTGGAACAGCCCTGCTCCAGGGTCTGAGATTTGTGGTGTGACATCAGTATCTTCATACTTTTTCGTAGCCTTCAGGCATAGTTGGGTTGGAGATCAGAGTTCCCCTTTAAGCCGCACAGTGCAGGGGTCCGTCCTATGCATTATTGATGGTGGACGCCGGAGTTCCCCTTTAAGCCACAGTGCTGGGGCGTGTCTTGTAAGTTATTGATCACAATTTGCTATACTTCTAAAAGAAAAGAATTAATCAAAACTACAACAATCGCTATATCAGATATCAATCATGTATCACATGTGTAAAGTGATTTTCCATTTGGGGGGTTTAGTTTAGGTAAAAAAGGACAAAATCTATAAATACTAATATTAATATAGTTTCCATAGAAAAGTTGTAGCAGCTTACAAATCAAGATGATGACAACGATGGAGATCAGTGACTGGTGTGAAGAATCACTGATGAAAGGATCAGGGGCGGCGGTAAAAGATCATTCTAGTCAAAAGGAATGGTGGAGAATGTGAGGAATCATTCTGATAAAAGAATCAGGGGGGAATGTGAGCACTCACTTTGAAGAATGGCAGTGCACCTAGTCGAGGTGGAGCAAGTGTGGGGAAAGGTTTTTCTGGTGCACCCTGGCTCTTCAGATACTAGTGGATCGGGGCAGTCTTAATTGATGAATGCGCATGCGCAACATGCACGCGCTGGACGCGTGCACTCGCCGCCGCGCGAGCTCGCGCGCACCTGGCGCATGCGCAGTAGATACGGCTGCAGGCAATTCAAGTTCACGCGGCAACCTTCTTCTCCCGCGCGTTTTGGCGCCTTGCCAAGACATCACTGCTCCCGGTATTAACCCTTTGCTCCCGGTATTAACCCTTTAGGGGGGGGGGCTTGTAACACTGCTCCCCGGTATTAACCCTTTAGGGGGGGGGGCTTCTAACACTGCTCCCCGGTATTAACCCTTTATGGGGGGGCTTCTAACCCTTTGCTCCCGGTTTAACCCTTTAGGGGGGGGCTTGTAACACTGCTCCCCGGTATTAACCCTTTATGGGGGGGCTTCTAACCCTTTGCTCCCGGTTTAACCCTTTAGGGGGGGGGGCTTGTAACACTGCTCCCCGGTATTAACCCTTTAGGGGGGGGCTTCTAACACTGCTCCCCGGTATTAACCCTTTATGGGGGGGCTTCTAACACTGCTCCCCGGTATTAACCCTTTAGGGGGGGGGGTTCTAACACTGCTCCCCGGTATTAACCCTTTATGGGGGGGTCCGTGTATGGATGGATAGGGGGTCCCTTATGGCGGGGGCCCGTGTATGGATGGATAGGGGGTCCCTTATGGCGGGGGTCCGTGTATGGATGGATAGGGGGTCCCTTATGGCGGGGGTCCCTGTATGGATGGATAGGGGGTCCCTTATGGCGGGGGTCCGTGTATGGATGGATAGGGGATCCCTTATGGCGGGGGCCCGGGTATGGATGGATAGGGGTCCATTACTGCGGAGGGGGCTGTGTACGGATAGATAGGGGGGTCCCTTACTGTGGGGGGCCTGTGTACGGATAGATAGAGGGGTCTGTGTATGGATAGTTAGGAGGGTCCCTTATGGCGGGGGCCCGTGTATGGATGGATAGGGGGTCCCTTATGGCAGGGGTCCGTGTATGGATGGATAGGGGGTCCCTTATGGCGGGGGTCCGTGTATGGATGGATAGGGGGTCCCTTATGGCGGGGGCCCGGGTATGGATGGATAGGGGTCCATTACTGCGGAGGGGGCTGTGTACCGATAGATAGGGGGGTCCCTTACTGTGGGGGGCCTGTGTACGGATAGATAGAGGGGTCTGTGTATGGATAGTTAGGAGGGTCCCTTATGGCGGGGGCCCGGGTATGGATGGATAGAGGGTCCCTTATGGCGGGGGTCCGTGTATGGATGGATAGGGGGTCCCTTATGGTGGGGGTCCGTGTATGGATGGATAGGGGGTCCCTTATGGCGGGGGCCCGGGTATGGATGGATAGGGGGTCCCTTATGGTGGGGGTCCGTGTATGGATGGATAGGGGGTCCCTTATGGCGGGGGTCCGTGTATGGATGGATAGGGGGTCCCTTATGGCGGGGGCCCGGGTATGGATGGATAGGGGTCCATTACTGCGGAGGGGGCTGTGTACGGATAGATAGGGGGGTCCCTTACTGTGGGGGGCCTGTGTACGGATAGATAGAGGGGTCTGTGTATGGATAGTTAGGAGGGTCCCTTATGGCGGGGGCCCGGGTATGGATGGATAGGGGGTCCCTTATGGCGGGGGTCCGTGTATGGATGGATAGGGGGTCCCTTATGGCGGGGGTCCGTGTATGGATGGATAGGGGGTCCCTTATGGCGGGGGCCCGGGTATGGATGGATAGGGGGTCCCTTATGGTGGGGGTCCGTGTATGGATGGATAGGGGGTCCCTTATGGCGGGGGTCCGTGTATGGATGGATAGGGGGTCCCTTATGGCGGGGGTCCGTGTATGGATGGATAGGGGGTCCCTTATGGCGGGGGCCCGGGTATGGATGGATAGGGGTCCATTACTGCGGAGGGGGCTGTGTACGGATAGGGGGGTCCCTTACTGTGGGGGGCCTGTGTACGGATAGATAGAGGGGTCTGTGTATGGATAGTTAGGAGGGTCCCTTATGGCGGGGGCCCGTGTATGGATGGATAGGGGGTCCCTTACTGTTTTGGGGGGCTGTGTACGGATAGATGGGGGTGCCTTACTGTGGGGGGGCTGTTTATGGATAGATAGGGGGTCCCTAGAAAGTCGCACGTTGTTGCTGCGGATTTTCTGTACGGAAAGATGGATTAATACCGGGAGCAGTGTTTGAAGCCCCCCCCCTAAAGGGTTAATACCGGGGAGCAGTGTTACAAGCCCCCCCCCTAAAGGGTTAATACCGGGAGCAAAGGGTTAATACCGGGAGCAGTGATGTAAGTCTTAGCAAGGCGCCAAAACGAGAAGGCGGGAGGAGGTTGGCGGCGCGCAGTGTCGGCACCGCGTGAAATTGAATTGACAGCAGCCGTATTTACTGCGCGGCGGCGAGTGCACGCGTCCTGCGCGTGCATGTTGCGCATGCGCATTGATCAATTAAGTCTGCCCCGATCCCCTAGTTTAATGTGCCCGAAATGTACTAGGGGATCGGGGCAGTCTTAATTGATACATGCGCATGCGTAACATGCACGCGTGGGACTCGCGTGCACTCGCTGCCGCGCGAGCTCGCGCGCACCTGGCGCATGCGCAGTAGATACGGCTGCTGTCAAATCACGAGCGGATCCCTGCAGTCGAATCCTTCTTCTGCGCATGCGCGCGGCAGTCGCGCGCTCGGCTCTAGTGCAAAACACTGGCGCGCTTAAGGCTTCTGCATGGTATTAATCCTTTAGGTTCTTTTTTATTAGGACTGGGTCTTACTAGGGGGGGGCGGGCTGTGTATGGATAGTTGGGGGTCTTACTGGGGGGGGGCGGGCTGTGTATGGATAGTTGGGGGTCTTACTAGGGGGGGGCTGTGTATGGATAGATGGGGGGGCTTACTACACTGGATGTGTGCGTACGTGGATGTGCGTGCGTGGATGTGTGCGTGGATGTGCATGCGTGTGTGGATGTCAGAGTGCGTGGATGTGCTTGCGTTGATGTGTGCGTGGATGTGCGTGCAAAGATGTGTGCGTACGTGGATGTGTGCGTGGATGTCAGCATGCGTGCGTGGATGTCAGCATGCGTGTGTGGATGTCAGCGTGCGTGCGTGGATGTGTGCGTTCGTGGATGTCACCATGCTTGGATGTGCGTGCGTGGATGTCAGCGTGCGTGCATGCTTGAACGTGTGCGTGCGTGGATGTCAGTGCGTGGTTGTGTGCGTGTGTGGATGATGGGTGCAACAAGGGATCAAGTGTCCTCTTGTTATAGTCTCTGGAATCATAGTCATGGTGCACTGTATGACAGATCATTGTCATACAGTGCACCACAACTCTGACCCTCGAGACTAGGAAGAGGACACTTGATCCCTTGCTGTAGTC
>JARQOC010000005.1:295733190-295755203 GCA_033576535.1 Allobates femoralis
GAATGTTTGCAGATAACAAACTACACCTATTCAGAACAGCCTTATATTCCAAATAGGGTTCCACAACACATCTTCATACAGTCATTTATGGCTAAACCTTATGGCCACTTTACACGCGGCAACAGGAAGATAAAAACCCGGGCGGGTTTGTCAGAGACAATTGTACCTTTTACCTTCAAAACACCTATAAGTGGCTGCGTGTAATTCAGGTATCTGCAAGGTGTTTTGAAGGTAAAAGGTACAATTGTCTCCGACACCTCCGTTTTCTATCTTCCTGTTGCCGCGTGGTAAAGTGGCCATTAAGGAAACCCATTACACTCTCCCAAATATATACACAGCTGACTGTTACGTCTAATTAGACTCAGTACACACACCTGGATAACCTAATGTTTCCCAAAGGGCAAAAGAACAAATTACATCCCACTAAAGGCCACTTACACACACCAACTTATCTGTCCAACTTCTGAACAGATCTCGGGTTTTGCAGTGAAATCTTGGATACATATTTTCCATTTGTACACAGCCACAAAATGGAGCAATGTGTCCATGATTTCACTGCAACCAGTAAGTTGTTCAGAAGTTGGACAGATAAGTTGGATTGTGTAAAGTGGCCATAAAACAGGTTTACAACAGGGTGTCATAAAAACATTCCCGGGTCCTCATAGGGGCTCACTTTACGCGTTTCGCCTTAGCTTCTTCAAGAAGGGTGCGGGTAGCGATGGTATGCGGGCTTTATACCTGCGGGCCTCAGTGAATATGAATTAGTGAATTGTTATACACGTCAAAAAGACATGTGGATGGGATTAAAGCATGAAGTTCTTTTTGAGTACTACCAAACTGGATCAAGGATTCATTGACTTTCTGCTGCAGCCCCTTTGAATTTGCCCTTGCACACAATTTCCCCTCTTTTTAAAGGGGAGTACCCTACCTACACCCAGGGAACTGCTTTTGGGGGGGCGGTTTTTTGCACCCTCATATGCAAATTTCTTCCTGGGCTGTGGGAGAGGGAAATTTTCCAGAGTCAACCTATCCCTAAAAGTGACAAAGTGTTAATGTGGACAAGGTATATAGACTATGTCTTTATGATTTGGCGGGGTGCGGAGGGAGATCTTGTGGAATTCATTGATGCCTTAAACCAAATAATATAAATGTGAGAATCACCAGTAATTATAGTGACAGAAGTCGAATTCTTGGATGTGAAAATACTAAAGATATAACCGGGTATTACAGACAGAAGTATAAGAAGGAAACATCATTAATGCAGTATTACATGCTGCCTCTGCACATCCACAGCCCCTAATAAACAGTATTCCTATGTGACAATTTTTAAAGGGAACGAGACGAATCTGTTCATCAGAATCCACATTTATTGAACAGGCACATGAATTGACCACGTGCTTTTGAAGAAAGAGGTAATTCAAGAAGAGCATAAAGAGGGGTTTCAAGCAAGCTGTATCAAAGGAAAGAGAAACTTTTATATCCGAAACCAAAGGGAACATCAACCAAGAGGTAAGATTTATATCTACTTACAACTCAAGATCAAGGGAAGGGAGAAATGCAATTGAGAAATATTGGCATATATTACGGGCAGATCAAACATTGGCCAAATGCTTAAAAGAAAAAACCAGCTGTGACATACACGAGATCAAGTAACTTGAGGGATCTCTTAACCAATAGTAATTATGGAGCCCCAAAACCGTCAGCACAGTTTGGAACGCAGGGCTCAAAAGGGGATTTTATCCCTGTAGAAATTGCATAGCTTGCCCAAATACGATTAGAAGATTGGATTCACTCAGCAGACCAGGGACACAATACAAGATTCACGAGACACATACGTGTACTACAACACATGTAGTATATTATGTGGTATGCCCCTGCAACAAAATTTATGTGGGATTAACAACAAGGCCTCTAAAAGTTTGCATCAGAGAACATGTTCTTGCGATTAACAATGCCAAAAGAAGCAGATCTGTCAGTTTTGAAGCCTGTAGCAAAACACTTCACGTTAGAGCATGATTGCGATGGGAATCTTTTAAAAGCATTCGGTATAGATTGTATACCAATTGACACCGTGGGGGTAACCTAAACAAAAATTGGCCCAATAGAAACGGCGGTGGATTTACAAAATTGGGAGCCTCAAGCCAGCCGGTCTGAATAACGTTTTAAGTTTTGCGCCGTTTTTATGAAGAATGAGGTATGCTTTTATTATTTTACAATTTTTTTACTGTTCATTTTTTTAATTTTTTTAGGATCAAGGTACTCTGAAGACAGTGAAGACAAGAATCACTTTCACGAAGATATTTGTGGACATTTTGCAATTTTGTATTTTCAGGATTTTACCGATTTTATAGATTAAAATTTGAGAAATTACAATAAAAATTTTATTTAAAATATTCAACAGTACCATAATAATGAAGGGACGGGTTACTACAAATACAGATAGTACCCCATTCAAATATATCAGAAAATTAATATTTCACACAAATACTAAATATACTACATTTATTATTTTTTAATAATTTTTTCTATTTTATTTTAATAGAAAAAAATTATCTAGTATTTATTACATGATTTATATTCACAAAAAATATTTTTTTCACTTTTTGTAAAATATTTTGTCTTTAATAAAAATTTTATTTTTTCATTATTATTTTTTTATTCATAATAATTTTATTTATTATTTTTTTTTTTTAGTTTTTACTCTATTTTTTTATTTACATTTTTTCATTTTGTGTTATCTTTATTTTTCCATTATTATCTATAAAGAATTTGTTCTTGAATATCTTTTTTGATTTTTTACAGATTTTTTAAACCGTAAAAATAATTTTCTCTTCATTAAATTATTTCTCATTTTTTCTTATCTTATATCTTAATTTTATTCTTTGCAATTATTTTTGTGTCACTTTCTTGATTATTTACACATTATATTCACTATGTTATTTAAGCTATGTTCACCTTCATTAAGCCTTTTAAACACAGTTATTACAATATTTTATAGTCTTCAGTATTTTATGTCATATAATGTCACAATTGATGTTTTATATTCAATATGAGATGGGATGAGTCCCTTGAACTCATAAGCTTTGAATCCCATATAGATGTAGTTAGCACATAGATAAGGGCTGCGCCACCACACTATTCACATGGTGAGAGGCGCACATCCTGGCTTTGAGGCTGGTTACTGGGTGACGCATCCATCCCACAGCGTCACGTCCTACCTCTGCCCGTCATGAACGTCAGTGGTGGGCGGAGATGGGAGGTGACGTAGGTCCCAGAGTCCCATGCTTCCGGTTTCGGAGGCATGATGGCGTGCGCCATATTCACTAATGAGCGGCAGGTATAAAGCCCGCATACCATCGCTACCCCCGCACCCTTCTTGAAGAAGCTAAGGCGAAACGCGTAAAGGGTGAGCCCCTATAGGACCGGTAATGTTTCTATGATCCCCTGTTGTATACATGTTTTAATGGGATGTAATTTGCTCGTTTGGGCCTTGGTACAACATTAGATTATCCAGGAGTGTGTACTGAGTCTACTTAGACGTAACAGTCAGCTGTGTATATATTTTACCCTTAAGGTTTAGCCATAAATGACTGTATGAAGATGTGTTGTGGAACCCTATTTGGAATATAAGGCTGTTCTGAATAGGTGTAGTTTGTTATCTGCACACACATCTCAAGAAATCCGTTCAGGATTTCTGGTTTAGGAGCTAACCTTTTAGGGAGTGATATTCACCTCTAACACCTCTTTACTTCTAACACACATTTCAGCAGACTCCATGTAAATATCCTATATAATAACTCCTGCCAGTGTGTATATCACATATTGTGCACACTTGTTATATGAAAAACTGTTGATTTGACTTGAATTTTAATTACCGGTAATTATTTAACACCATCTGTTTTGGAGTTGTTTGCAAAGAAAACATTTTTTATTTGCACTAATCACTGCACTTTATATGTTATTACATTGAGTATGTGTTTACAAAAAATTGCTTTTCTGCACTAGTACTTTTTAATGTTTATCACATTTCACTTTATGCACCTTATTATTAACTCTGGCAGAGTTATTAGGATAGATATGATATGTTGTATAACTCTATAAATTAAACAGGGCATTAGCAACAAATACCCCATATGTTTACTAAATATAATTGAGGGGTGTGTCTTTGGTCTCGAATGGGATTTCTCAGAGTAATTTTATCCATTGTATGTTTTTTTAAAATATAATCTCATATTTCAATAAAGTGACATTTATAACCAAAATTTGGCTATTAAACTCATTTCGTATATAGGTTTTGTTCAGAAGGTCGAGTTTAGCCCTTTATAATTTTTTGGCCATAATATAGGTTCATACAGTAGAAACATAGCTGGAAGCAGCAGCAGGGAACAGGCGCTGAACCCCGGGAAAGATTAACGCTGTCCACATTTTAGTTTCTTTTTACTTGTATCCGTTTTTTGTAAATGTGAAAAATCCCTTTAACCCTTTAGAGACCGTACTAATTATCTTCATGACCAGACCAAATTTTACAATTTTGACCAGTGTCACTTAATGAGGTGATCTCTGCAGCACTTCAACAGATCCCAGTGATTGAGATTGTTTTTGGGGCATATTCAACTTCATGTTAGTGATAAATTTAGAACAATATTTTTGCGTGTATTAGTGAAAAAAAAACAAAATGGGATTTTGGTGAAAAAAGGTTCAACTTCTGAATTTTTATTTAGTTAAACCAGAGCGTTATCACACACAATAGTTAATAACTAACATTTCCCACGTCTACTTCAGCATAATTTTGGAACCAAATTTATTTTTGTTAGGAAGTTAGAAGGGTTCAAAGTTTTATCAGCAATTTTTCATTTTTACATCAAAATTTACAAAACCATTTTTATAGGGACATTTGAAGTGACTTTGAGGGGCTAATATGACAGAAAATATCCAAAAGTGACACCATTCCAAAAACTGCACCCCTCAGACTGCGCAAAACCACATTCAAGAAGTTTATTAACCCCTCAGCTGCTTCACAGAACAAATGCAAAGTGAATGAAAACTGAATTAGACCTACCGGAATTCCTTTTCTTAGAACCTTCCAGGACAGCATAGGAGAATGTCGCCACGCCCTAATGGGGGACAGGAAACAGAGGATAAAACCCCTCCCACTTCCCAGATGCCAGTGTCTTCTAACACATCACCATAGCATGAAAACTCCTTTAAATCCAAAAATAACTCTAGGAAATAGAAGTAGGGAGGTAAATTGTGCCATCATGAAAGGTTTTTAGAAAAGGAATTACCGGTCAGTAATTCTGTTTTCTCTAATCAGCTTCCACAACAGCATAGGAGGAATACCAACCTATTACCTTAGAGAGGGATCATGGCCTGAAGAACCTTCCTGCCAAAGGCCAGGTTGTACAGATGAGAGATCCAGCCGATAATGTTGACAAAAGTATTCATGGAAGACCACGCAATCAGCTCTGCATATCTGCTCAATGGACATGTCTGCTTGCTCGGCCCAGGATTCGGACGTGGGACTTGTAGATAGGGTGGGGTAGCCAGGGGTGACCGCTCAAAGCCCTCACGGATAGTTCGTGTAATCCAGTTAGAAATGTATTTCTACACTTTACCTTTATTCTACATGAGGGTTGGATAAAAAGGTTCGGATCTAGTCTGAAAGATTTGGTAAACTGAGGTATTGTAACACTGCTCTGCATACATCTGGGGATTAAATTCTTCCTTGCTGTTGGCAGGTTTTGGCAAAAAGAAGGCAAGATTATCTCCTGAGATCTATGAAAGGAAGAAAGCAACTTTGGTAAAAAGGAGGGGTCTAGTCTAAAGGGCCCGTCACACGCTACAATATCGTGAACGGGTTTTAGACGTCGTTGCGTGTGACACGTCGATACGACCAGCGATAAGTCGGCTGATCATAGATCGCAGATTTATGAACCGGACCATAAATCAGTCGTTGATAGTTTGTCCAACCTGCAGCATCGGTGTGTGCGACACCTTGATAACGATGTCGTTTACGACTTCACCTATTCAAAACTGAAGGACGTGGGCGACCAAATGACCGCAAGTATCATCTGCTTGTTGCAGAATCATTGCTGCGTCGTTCTCGATATCAGTACATGTGACATCTCACTAGCGATCATTGAACGTCGTTCCAGCGATGTAGGTCAAGTCGGATCGTTGGTCGGCTTCGCCGACAAATTGAAGCGTATAATCCAGCCTTAAGGATAATCCTTTCTTCCAGAACTCTCAAATAGGGTTCCTGCATGGAAAGAGCTTGCATCTCTCCCACCCGCCTAACTGTAGTGATGGCAACGAGAAAGGCAGTTTTGTATGAGAGATTCTGAATGCTACAGGATGACAAAGCTCAAATGGAGGCTTGGAAAAACCCTTAAAGGACAACACCAAGATCCCAGGATGGGACTAATTACTCATTAGGACGGAGCCTAGTAGCAGAAACCATGAAATGCTTAACCCACCTATAATCTGCTAGACTCTGATCAAAGATGGCACTTAAGGCAGAAACCTACACTTTCCAAGTGCTTAGTTTAAGACCCATCTCTAGACCTCTCTGATGGAACACCAGGATCTGAGAAATGTTCGGTGAAGGGGGTCCGGGTATTCAGGGCACCCCAGGGGGAAAAGGTTTTCCACACTTTACCATAAATGGCGTTGGTGACAGGTTTATTAGGTTTATGAGATTTTTGTAAAGTGGAGATTACACTCAGCCCTTTGGCTCTTAAAACCTTGGCTTCAGCAACCATGCCGCTAATTTAAGGTTGTGAGGATTTGGGTAAAACACAGAGGGCCCTGGGATAAAAGATCGTGGCTCTGAGGTAGAGGGTTAGGACCTTCTAGACTGAGACTTTATTTCAGAAAGAGCCAGCTCCTCTTGGGGCACATGGGTACGATCAAAATCATCTTGATCCGATCTTCTCTGATCTTCTGAAGAGTCCTGGCTAGCAAAGGATCAGGAGGAAGGCATAGGTCAGCCAAAAGGTCCATGGCAGGGAGAAGGCATCTATCACATCCAACCCAGACCTTTGTTCCAGGGAGAAGAATGTGCTTGCCTTCACATTCCTGTGGAAGGCGAAAAGGTCAATCTCGGGAATCCCATCTCACGTCAGTGATCGAAAAACACTCTGGTTCAAGCACCATTCTCCCAGTTGGATGTCCTGTCTTGACAAAAGTTTGTATGAAGATTCTGAATGCTACAGAGACAAGCTCAAATGGAGGCTTGAAACCCTAGACAACACCAAATCCCGTGGGATTATATCATTAGGACGGAGCCTAGTAGCGGAAACCAGAAATGCTTAACCACCTAAATCGCTAACCGGCTGCCGCGCTAGACATGAGTCCACAGAAAGGCTCCTAGAGAGCCAAAACCCGGATAACGGCACAAGCGACCCTGATCACCCAGGCCTGAACGTATACTGCTCCCCAGTATGCGAAACAACCCCGACCCACGCCCTCAAAAGCTGACAACTTCTACTCAGACCGCATCCCAAGACTCCAAAATGCGCGCCTCTGCTTCCCCGCGTCCTCACAACAAGCGCACCCTCATCCTGGCTCCCTAGAGGGCCGACATGCCTGTCCCACGAGACGAGAGCACATCCCCTCACACGCATTCCATACGCCTCCTGAAACTGCGCAGAGCGATTGAGACGACACCCGCCATATTGGTGGACAGAGCCGATATCTGCCTTGGGAGCGCACAACTGGGGAAGGTGTGAGATACATGCACAAACGAGCGGAATCTTACAAGATTACTATGACGAATCAAAAGCCACCTCAATATTTGGAGACTAAAAAGGCAACATAAAATTCGAGTATTAAAAGAGGAGGGAGAGGAGATTTGCTGAAACCGTACAACCGTTTTTATCCCACTACTTCCGATAACGAGCTGAGCCCTGGATAGAAGAATATTCCTCTCCCTAATCACCCGATTATCCAGGTCCAAGACTGAGGTGCATCAACCCCAACATCAAGACCTATAATACAGTCACGCTAACCGCCCTATAACATCACCCCATACACACTTGTCCCTGTATCCTGACCTTTGTAAGGTAGTTAGCAAGGCGCAGGATTCGCGCAACGTGCACCCCGCGAACATGCCATACAATACCTGGACGCCGTCGACTTTTAGGACAAAGTGCAGACATATTTCTCCCCCTCAACACACGACTTTGAAAGATTGCGATATCCCACACAGCTCGGGCCAACTCAACAAACACCAGCCCCAAAGACGCAGAGACCGAGAGACCTCAACACAGAAAATGACAGCTTGAACACCGGGCCGTTCCCTCCTGCTGGAACTTTCCTATCCGGATAGATTTTCTGTTTCCACCCCTGATCGGTTCTCTGGGTCAGAAGATGTCTGGAGAATAACCTGATCCTCCCTGCTGGATTGAGGCCCAGAATGTCTCTTGAGGAGTCAAGGGCCCCGGATAAATACCCCCTTCTCCCCCTCCAGCTCTCTGCCCCCACCCTGCTTTGTGAGCGAACTCATTTTCTTTCCTATTAACATTTGTTTGTTTCTAAAACCCCACCTTCCACCTACTTTCTATTCTCCAACCCCCCCTCTTCTTCCCCCCAACATATCCTACTATCATCGACCCCTCCTTCCTCTCTTCACCACACCCCCATTCCCAACCTTGTAGGCCACCTGCTCTTCCCCCCGCCTACCTTGTTGTTTCCGGGAGAGGTTGACCTACAACTAACTTAAAATGAGTCTAAGATCGGTCATATGTAAGGCTGAATTCCCACCAAGAGGTCCTCTTATGGAGAGAACGCACGGAAAAAGGCGATGTGATGATACAATCCCATCATTAGAGGATAACCATAGATGAACATCCGATCCCACACACTTTTTCTCTAACATAACCAAAAGACGATTTGATACTTGAGGCGCCCTACAATTGTATGTAAAAATAATCTAGACAACAGCAGATTCCTGATTTTGTCCTGGATCTCCGGGTCATCTCTTAGTTACCACTATGCACAAACTGGACAGAGGTTTTAAGCCCTTCTTACAGCTAAAAAGGAGTCCGAGGTCATTGATAATATTGGCGATTACGCGGTCATGGAACCTCGCCTGACTCACAGACCCCCGGCTATCTCGAGGGGGGCTTCATCCCTACTTGGAGTTCCGCCTCCAGACATCTGGCGCACCTCCATGCGAAAAAGAGATATACCTTCCACTCCGGCCCCATGCTCCACCCAGAAATTCTTCGGTAACGATGGAGCCTGGAATGGGCCGGAGGCCTGAAAGGTGTTATCACCTGTCAGATCAGCGCCGGTGTCGAAGAGGGACTGGGGGAGGGGCGAACGCCCTCGCCGTGAGGTTGGGCCCTGACATCCTCTTGGACCAGCAAATAAGGGAAGAGATGGGTGCCAAATTGAAAAATATTGAACATGACACCGGAGATGTCACGGATGAAACCCATGGGCTGCACATAAGGGTGCTGAGGGATTGTCCTTCAAAGGCATCACAACGAAACGGGCTAGAGAGCGACAGAGAAGGGAATGGAAGACAATACACTCTTAACCTTAAACAAATCAATCCCACCCAGAGCGAGCAGCTCGAATTACGCGGTGCGACTCAGCTCCGCTCCCACTTTTGCGCCAATATGATACGGCCCGTAAATGAAATGCCTATTATACAGGGAGACAGAGCAAGAACTATTCAAGAAACTGACAAAACGAGAGGGACAGACAGCATGACGATTAAGGACTCTGGGAGCAGTAAAGACACCCACATGTAGCTTCAGCTTTACGCAAGTCTTACAACCCAGACTGACACGGAAACTCACACCTCGCGATGTATTAACTTCCGACAGAACGCAGTTACCCTCGCGACACGTTACTTAAGCACTCAATAAACATCACAGGGGGAGATATTAAGTCATTAGCTCCCTAAAATCAGTTCAGCCCAGGACCGGAGTACTTAGCGAGTACACAACTTTGTCACATCTTGGCTCCTATTTACTCAGACTGTCAGTAGCGGAGTCAACTGGTAACAAACAGAAAGAGGCTCTTGAAGCAACTATAATTACCATTCCCAAACCTGAAACCCCCAGCTTCCGGATTACAGGCCGACTCCCTACTGACACGATCTCAAATTTATTCAACTTGCAATGCGCAGCGAGAGGTCCCAATTGGGGCCCGATCAGTGGGTTTGTGGCTCGGCGAGGCCGACGCACGAGGAAAGTTGAATCTCATTGAGCTTGCGGAAGAGGGGACCCAATGCATTCCTCACAGATGCGAAAGGCTGACAGTCATGGTACCGGAAAAAACCCTACGAAATTTGGGTTGGAAGCCCATTTCTTACACACCTAAGTGTATTCAACCCCTCCGCAAGAGTCTTCTCCTCGGCACCTGTCGGACCCTTATAACGAATGGGACAGACGGGTTGCCCGCTTCCCCCTGATATGCTGGCGATTGAGCCGCTGCCGCATATCCGGAGATCATGCATTCAGATACAGTGAAGACAGCATCACTGGGCCTACCATAGTTATTTCTCATACCTCGCCAGAAGTCTCCTTCCTAGAGTACCAATTTACTAAAATACGGAGAAATTCATAAGCTATGCTCCAAATCTCTTTATACCGGTTAATCTCCACAAAAAAGCTGAGACTGACGGCATCTCCCTTTTCAATGTCGCCCATGGATCCCTCCTGTATCACCTGTGCCCGATCGGAAGTAGTCAGAGGAACAAACAACAACTAAGACTTTTCGGGATCCTCGAGTCCGGTCCTCCATCCTATCGTGTACTAGAACCAGCCTTCCGGAGTCGTGCTGCCCATTTTTTTACCTTCAGATGATACCACTGTACACCGCCCCTTTAACGCACATCAAAGACGGTGGGGGTACTGGCGGCAAGAAACGAGATCACGAAGTATTTAAGAATGGAGGTGGAGCAGGGTGTACCAGACATACGCCTACTAAGCTCCCTTTGAACCACTGAAAAACTGTGGACTGATGTGGTGACCTGGTGACACAGATGAACACACAGGTGCCAGAGCCTTGAAATTTATTGACAGCGACGCACTAAGACCTACCAACTCAACCCCACTAGGACGATCGAGGCTCCTTAACGTGGAACTACCCCAAAGACTGAGGAGATTCCTCCGGGAAATGTTGGAGCCTCCGTTCCACACCTCCGCTGCGACGAGGCGATGTGAAAACCACTTAGCAGATCTTGGGTCTCGGACCATCTCACAGATATTTACGACAACATCCATCCTTAAAGGAACAACTCACATGTCAGATACGCATTTCTTAGCCTCAGCGGTTTAGGAATACTTAATGCCCATTTTCTTCCCCCATGAAACATCCAGGACGTCACCTGAGGAACGAAGGGCCTGGCAAACTAATGCGGGATTGCTAGAAGATGACGGACAATCACCTCCATACGGCTAGTGGGAGGGAGACTCAACTTCAAGTCAATGGTAGATTGGGAAGGAGCTAAATGTTTGCAGGCGACAGTGCACAATCCCTTGAACAGCAAAAAACTACATTTACGCTGGTACCTGACCCTGCAAAAGCTAGTTGGGAAGCTCACCCCTTGTTGGAGGGTTTGGTTCCCGGGGCACACTCCCACATATGTGGTCGTGCCAGGAGATCTCCGGTTCTGTCTAGTTGAGGACCTTCTAAAACCATGTGGCACCTTGTCCTCTACCCCAATGGCCCGCACACATCTATAGAAGTCTACCTCCATGCCTCCTTCAAAACTTGCCTCATACAGCGCATCAAGCTGTCCGCTTGCTGAGTCCCCTTTGCCTCCCTCCTGCAGACCTCGTTGCCAATGAACACTTTCACTCAGAGCATTACTGGCAGAGGCAGGACACAAACCATATCAAAACGTGACTGTAATCACCCGCAATCCCCCCTTCAGTTTGATGGGTTAAATCACCCGTAGTGTGTGTCTGTACCTCTCCCGTCTTTCCCGTGTACACTCCTCTTCCCCCTCTGTCCCCTCCTCCCACTACGCCCCGTTCGCCGACAAATTGAAGCGTATAATCCAGCCTTAAGGATAATCCTTTCTTCCAGAACTCTCAAATAGGGTTCCTGCATGGAAAGAGCTTGCATCTCTCCCACCCGCCTAACTGTAGTGATGGCAACGAGAAAGGCAGTTTTGTATGAGAGATTCTGAATGCTACAGGATGACAAAGGCTCAAATGGAGGCTTGGAAAAACCCTTAAAGGACAACACCAAGATCCCAGGATGGGACTAATTACTCATTAGGACGGAGCCTAGTAGCAGAAACCATGAAATGCTTAACCCACCTATAATCTGCTAGACTCTGATCAAAGATGGCACTTAAGGCAGAAACCTACACTTTCCAAGTGCTTAGTTTAAGACCCATCTCTAGACCTCTCTGATGGAACACCAGGATCTGAGAAATGTTCGGGTGAAGGGGGTCCGGGGTATTCAGGGCACCCCAGGGGGAAAAGGTTTTCCACACTTTACCATAAATGGCGTTGGTGACAGGTTTATTAGGTTTATGAGATTTTTGTAAAGTGGAGATTACACTCAGCCCTTTGGCTCTTAAAACCTTGGCTTCAGCAACCATGCCGCTAATTTAAGGTTGTGAGGATTTGGGTAAAACACAGAGGGCCCTGGGATAAAAGATCGTGGCTCTGAGGTAGAGGGTTAGGACCTTCTAGACTGAGACTTTATTTCAGAAAGAGCCAGCTCCTCTTGGGGCACATGGGTACGATCAAAATCATCTTGATCCGATCTTCTCTGATCTTCTGAAGAGTCCTGGCTAGCAAAGGGATCAGGAGGAAGGCATAGGTCAGCCAAAAGGTCCATGGCAGGGAGAAGGCATCTATCACATCCAACCCAGACCTTTGTTCCAGGGAGAAGAATGTGCTTGCCTTCACATTCCTGTGGAAGGCGAAAAGGTCAATCTCTGGGAATCCCCATCTCACGGTCAGTGATCGAAAAACACTCTGGTTCAAGCACCATTCTCCCAAGTGGATGTCCTGTCTTGACAAGAAGTCCGCCTGGGTATTGGATGAACCCTCCAGATGTATAGCTGTGAGGGACAGGTGTTTTTCGGCCCAACAAAATAATAGTTTGGATGTTGCTTTTAGCTCGGTGAATCTTGTACCTCCCTGATGACAGACGTGTGCCACAGTAGTCACGTTGTCTGAGAAAATTCGGACACGCTGTCCCAAGACCAGGTCTCCTGCTGTCAGAAGTGCTTCCTCTACAACTTTCAAGTCTCTGAAATCTGAAGATTTGGCTGTTATTTGAGGAGTCCAGAGACCTTGATAGGGAATTTGAGACACAAGGGCTCCCCAACCCCTCTTGCTGGAGTCGGTTGTTATCGTCAGCAGCGTGAATTGGGACCTGGCCACACCTCTGTGGAGGTTCCTGAGGTTTAGCCACCAAACCAAAGAAGCCTTTATTTATTAAAACGTTTTTGTTCAGGGAAGATGAATGCCTGTTCCAGGAGGCAAGAATGTGAGTTTGTAGATCCCTGGAGTGAGCCTGCACCCAAACGACAGACTGGATGCAGAATATCATCGTTCCCAGGACTGACATGGCCGTTCTCCAAGTGGGTGACCTTTGGTCGCGGAAGGAAGATATTTTTGATATAAGGGCCTTCCAATGATTTTCCAGCAAAAAGGACGTCTGCTTCACTGAATCTAGAGAGCCCCAAAAACTGTCTTGTTGAGGGAAGAAGTTCCGATTTTTTTCAGGTTCAGGATCCACCCCAGACTCTGAAGTATTCAAAGTGTTTCGGAGATGTGAACTGAGAACCAAGGCAGTCTGTACAATCAGAAGATCGTCCAGGTAGGGGACAATACAGATCCCCTGTTGGTGAATATAGGCAACTACTTCAGCCATGAGTTTGGAAAAAACCCTGGGGGCCAAGGAAATGCCAAAGGGCAGTTCAATGAATTGGTACGGATTTACTTTATGGTTCGGAGAGCAGGCAAACCTTAAGAACTTCCTTTGAGCCAGATGGATTGGGACATGATAGTAGGCATCTTGAAGATCTGTTGTGGCCATTACATAACCCTGGCCGACTAAGGGTATTGCCATCTTTACAGAATCCATCTTGAATCTTCTGTACACCATGTCTTCATTCAACTTCAGGCTTATAATTATCCAGGAGGTCCCGGATGTTTTTTTTACCATGAAGAGTCGAGAGTAATGTCCCCCCTGACTGTTCTGCTGGAACCGGGGAGATAAACAATCTAATAAAAGCTGGTGCTATTGACTCGCCCCAGGGCAGGGTACTCAGATCTCGGACTCTGGTTCAGTCTGGGATGTCACGGGTGGCTGCCCGAGGCTGTGGCCCTGGCAGTCAGTGAAAGAGGGGGTTATTTACAGAGATTATATACAAATTGTCGTGACGCCACCTGCTGTGTCTGGTGAAGGGTCACCAGCGCCGCTACAGTCCTCCAGAGGTCGGTAGGATTGTGGCAGTGATGGTATGGTCCCTGCAGGCAGGACAGGGACCCCCGGGGCAGCTTGGTGAGGTGAACAGGTTGTAGCAGAGCTGAGGTGGTGGATGAGAGTAGGGAAAGTCTATTGAGGGCACGGTAAGGGATTGGAAAGGATGCACGCACACACTTGAAGTCTCTACCTTTTACTGGTGGAATGCAGGTAAATTGTCCTGAGCACTGACTGGTAACCAGGATGCACAGTGGGCTCACACAGCAAGTGGGTATCAGGCCTCCTTCCTTTTGTATTCCCTGAGACATAGTCTATTGAGAATGGAGGCAAGTCAGGATTCTTCTCTTGTCTGTCTCCTTCCCTCCTGTGTGGTCTCCGAGACAACCTTCTCTAATTCTGTTGTGGCCACTGCTCCTGGCTCCCTTTCTTGACTCTCTCAGGAGACTGGGTAGCTGTAGCTTGCTCTCTGCCAAGGGGGTTTCTTGTGGGACTTTTAGTTCTCCACTGGTGTGGATCCCCAATATCCGGCTTCTCTCTCTCTCTGGAATAAACTCCCAGCTGGAGCTACCTGTACCTTGGTTCTGCTTCTAAACTCCTTGCCTTCAATCCTACTTAGGCTGGTGGGACGCTGAAAGGCTACTTCTGGGTTACCGGCTCGGGCCTGCACATGGCACCGGTCACCAGAGCTTCCCTGCAGCTCTTCTAGCGTCTGCACACACTCTGACTAGCTCCTCCCCAGCAGCAGTATATATAGGGGATCCTGCCTAAGCCCAGCAGGTTGGGCTTCCCCTACTGTGCCGGAGTGGAAGGGGTTGTTCGTGGTAGTACCTGCTGTGAAAATCCAGCTGTATAGTAGAGAGATATGTGGTTACCTGCGTTGGCAGGGCGCCACACTATCACTTTTGTAAGGTTTTGTGCTCCCTGAGAGAGAAAGGAGGTGACCTTCAAGCCCTGTGGGGGGGTCATGATTCAAACTCTACAAACAGGCCCTTCGAGATGATATTTAGGACCCACTGGCAGTTGATGACCAATTGCCAGTGGGTCCTAAATATCATCTCGAAGGGCCTGTTTTTGAGGACCCACTGGCCAGGGGCAGACTGGCCCAGGTGGCAGGGGGGCAAGTGCCCCCTGGGCTGGTGGTATAGCTTACATCCAGGGCCGCCCCCCCACAGAAATACTATATATATGAATAAATGACGGCATCACCTGGACATGAAAAGGTGCTGGCAAAAAAATATATACATGAATAAAGGGATTAATTGCCGCGACACTGATCATGGTGTGAATGAACAAGCATATGGCTATGTTCATGGCTATGTACAGCTAAGGTGGTATATATGACAATGAAACACAGTAAATGCTGCTATAGAATATAAGGAAAAAAAAGAGAGTCTTAGCTTCAACAATGGCCATTGGGGAAGAGCCCGGTAACTGCGACAAAGTGCTCTCTACCTACCGGGTCCTAACGCACTAGTGCTTCATGCGGTATGCAATTGCTAGTTTGGGATTTTTATGTCTGAGAGTTGCAATTAAAACCTGCTGGTATAGTGTGTCTGTGGACTAGGGCTACAGCAAGATGGAGTAAGGTCACAGCTACTGGGTTGGGGGAGCATTTACTGTGTTTCATTGTCATATATACCACCTTAGCTGTACATAGCCATGAACATAGCCATATGCTTGTTCATTCACACCATGATCAGTGTCGCGGCAATTAATCCCTTTATTCATGTATATATTTTTTTGCCAGCACCTTTTCATGTCCAGGTGATGCCGTCATTTATTCATATATATAGTATAATTTTTCTGACGAGCTCCCTTTCCCCTCCCCCAACCCAGTAGCTGTGACCTTACTCCATCTTGCTGTAGCCCTAGTCGGTGGAGGACTCCCATAATTTTTTAAGGAGACACACGATCTTCCTTTCCATTGGATCCTTCAATTTAGGCTGGCTTCACATCACGATTTTTGCACATCCGTGGTGATCTTTGAATTTTTCACTCTGACAGGCATGGATCTGTGCCAACAGATGCCACTGATGCCCACGAATCTGTGTTTTCCACGGATCTGTCATCATTTAACAGAGATAGTGCTGTACCTTGCTTCTTTTTTTGAAACAATTGTTTTTTATTTGGATGTTCAGATATGTACACATATAAACAAAGGCACAACCGTGTACCACAATATTTTTCATGCAGTAGTAGTTTACGTTACAACATTATAAAAATTAACATTTTAAAGTATAAGAAGGTACAGAAAAAGGAATGTAGAGGGGAGGGAAGGGGGGGGGAAGGGATAGTTTCCACCATAATATGCATTTTTGGTCAGTTATCAAAGAAATACCTGAGATAGTCTTCTGATATATCATGTAAAGTTTTGAGCGTATGCTTATTGTATCTATAATCATGGTTGTGGTCATTTAGTTGGTTATTTAATGGAGCCTGAACAAGTCAGGTTTATTTCTAAGTATGCATCTTCACATATTGTGATGATGCCCAGGGGTCCCACCAGCACAATTTCTTAGTTTTGGTTTTATGTTCATGAGAGAGGACTGTTTCATATTGCATGTGTAGGTTTATGAGGGATATGAGTTCGTCCCTATGTGGGGTTGTTCTGCTTTTCCAATGCTTAGCAATGCACATCCTGGAGGCTATCAGTACGTTGGTGATAATGGGTTTGAGGAGCGGTGGGTACTTTTCAATGTCAATACCCAGAAGGGCTAGGGGGGCGGTCAAAGTGATTGGCAAGCCCGTGATCTGTTTCAGCATCTGCTCTGTCACTCACCAGAATTCTTTCACCTTCGGACAGTACCACCACATGTGCTCTGTGTTGCCTTCTTGTGAGCGGCCTTTCCAACATTCCCCTGATTGTGCAGGTTGAAATTTACTCAGTCTCAATGGGGTTAGGTACCAATTTAGTTGGAGCTTTTTGGCCTGCTCCATATGGTTGAGGCATGACGAATATTTTGAAGCATGTGTGGCTGCACTGTACCAAGACTCAGGAGTCGCCTCAAATGAGAGTCTACGTTCCCATATTTCCATATATGGGAGTTTGGCATCTCCAGTTGGGGATATTAAGGATTGATAATTGATGGAGATTCCATGCTGGTTAGATGTAGATTTAAAGTACCTCTGTAGTGTGAAGTCCACCTGAGTAAAGTCAAAGAGTGGAATTCTACTAGTATGTATGAGATGTCTAATCTGTAAATATTGGTAAAATAGGGAGTTGGGCAGAGTATATTTATTTGCTATGTCCTGAAAAGATTTAACCTCCCCTGTGTCTATAAGATCCTTCAAAGTTGTTACACCACCTTCCTTCCAGCGTACAAGAGAGAGGTTAGGTATCATAGTCTCTATTGCAGTGAGGGAAATATATCTATATAAAAATTGGAGGTGGGTTTTGCTCAGATGATGCCATATTCTCAGTAAAGCATTCATGGTAGAGAGATTCTCTTTTTTTTCCTGGTTATATAAGAGATCTGCTTCTAAGAGTAGTCTGAGGGATTTGGTGGGAGTCAGTTGGGTTTCTATTTGTAGCCAACCAATCAAGTTGGAATTTCCATTCCACCAAAACTGTGCCAGCTCCATAAGCGCCGCTCTGTGATATGTGAGGACGTCGGGAACCCCCAAGCCACCCCTGTTATATGGTAGGATCATGGTTTTGTGGGCCACGCGGTGAGGCTTCCGCGCCCATATGAACTTGCCGAGGATGTGTTGTAATCTGTTTAAACATGTTCTTGGAAAGGATAATGGTAAACACCGAAATAAATATATCAATTTGGGGAGTATGAGCATCTTTATTAGTTGGATCCTGGCGATCCAGGAAAGACACATGGGAGCCATTTTGTCCAATTCATTGCCCATATCTTTTGATATTAAGTCCACGTTAGTTTTTACAATTTTTTCACAGAGGTTATGTATATTCCCAAATATTTGAAGCCCTCACCTGCCCATGTGAATGAGAATTGACGTCTTATGTCCTCACCCATCTGCGTGGACACGTTTATTGGGTATATGATGGACTTAGAAATATTTAGACGGTAATAAGATATGTCAGAGAAGTCCCTCAAGATAGACATTATTTCTTGCAGAGACGGCAGTACATTGGAGCAAGTCAGAATGACGTCATCGGCATAAAGCCCTATTTTGTGTACTGTATCGCCAATTCTGATTCCTTCAATCCCGGTGTTTCGCCTGATTCGCTCCGCCAAGGGTTCCATAACCAGCGCAAATATTAGGGGAGAGAGAGGACACCCCTGGCGTGTGCCATTAGAGATGTCCAAGGGATCTGATACGAAGCCAGAGGCACAGACGGAAGCATTAGGGGAAGAGTATAACGCCATTATAGCCAACTGTATCGGGCCGATAATACCAAATTTGTTTAGTACAGCTTCAACATACCCCCAGTGTACTCTGTCAAAAGCTTTTTCTGCATCTAAGGACAGTAGCACACCGGGGGAGTCGGATCTTTCCATTAGTTCAAGAATATTTATAAGGTTTCTGGTTCCGTCTCGTGCCTGTCGACCCAGCACAAATCCGACCTGGTCTGGGTTTATCAGGGATGGTAAAACTTCCATCAGTCTGGTAGCCCACACCTTCACGTATAACTTGGTGTCACAGTTGAGCAGAGCGATCGGGCGAAAGTTACCTGGTTCTGTGGGTGTTTTCCCTGGTTTAGGAAGGGTAGTTATTATAGCCTCCAAACACTCACGTTTAATCTCCCCCCTGGATCGCCAGTATGCGAACAGTCTCAATAAGTAAGGGGATAGAATCTGGGAAAATTGTGTATAATACATGAAGGAGAAACCGTCCGGCCCAGGTGCAGTTCCCCCTTTAGTGGAGTTAATTGCTCGTTTGAGCTCCAATTCTGTGATCGGGGCATTTAGATTGTTCAGTTGGTCTGCTGTTAGTTTTGGAAGGTTAATTTTATCTAAAAAATTTGTAATCAGGGTTTCGTTAGGTTGTGATATGTTCTTATCGTGTTTTAAGTTATATAGAGATTCATAATATGTTCGGAATTGATTTGCAATAGAGATGGGGTTACGAATTTGTTTTCCTGCCGGTGATATGAGGTAGGGTATACGGAACAGTGCGGCTCTCCTTTTTACCCGTCTGGCCAAAAGTGAGCCCGCTCTGTCCCCCATCCCGTAATATTTTGCTTTTAATTTTTTAAGATCTTTTTCTGCTTTTTGTAACAAAAGGGAGCGCAGGTGGTTCCTGGTTTCTAATAAAGTTTTTAGGGTTTGTGGGCATGGAGTCTCTGTGTTGTTTTTCAAGTGACATAATGGTATGTAGAGTATTCGTCATATCCGCCGTGTACTTCTTTTTCATGAAAGCAGCTATTTTGATGAGTAATCCTCTAATTACCGCTTTATGAGATAGCCATAAAACTTCATCTTGTACTTCCCCATTATCATTTATTGAGAAGTACTCTTTGATTTGATTTGTTACGTCTGTTATCACCTCTGGGTTGGTTAGCAGGTATGTATTCAATCTCCACATATGTGGGGGTCTGATGGCCGAGGGGTCAGAAATCTTTAGTGAAACTGGTGCGTGGTCAGACCATGTTATGTTACCTATGTCTGCTTGTTGACATTTGTGTAATAGTGCATCGTCTACTAATATAACATCTATACGAATATATGTGTGATATCTGTTGGAATAGAACGTATAATCACGTTCTTCGCTGTGCTGGTATCTCCACACGTCGTGTAGGCCATTCTCAGAAGCTAATGGGCCCATTTCACCGCGTGTATGAGAAGGTCCAGAACAGTCCATTCTTTTATACATTGGGACGTTAAAGTCGCCGCAGAAAACTCTGTGTCCCCATCTATGGAGTTGCACTTTGTCCAGGAGGGACCGTAAAAACCCAATTTGGCCGGAATTAGGGGCATATACCGAAACCAGAGTGTAACGACAGTTGTTAAGTGTACATAATAGGATTAAATAACGACCGTCTGGGTCCGGTATAACCAATTCTAGATTAAATATCACAGAATTTTTTATGAAAATTCCCACACCCGCCTTTTTTTTGGGATTATTGGAGAAAAATTGGTGGGGGTATATATGTGAGTGCATTCTGCTATTATCTTCGGCCAGTAGGTGTGTTTCCTGTACAAATATGACATCGCTGTTAGACTTGCGCAGGTGTCGCCATGTTATGGATCTTTTTGCAGGGGAGTTTAACCCATTGACATTAATAGATAACAGAGAAATACTCATGGTAAGGTAATAAACACAATGTACTTATAATTTAACATCATATCCTGACCCAGTAGACTGTGGGGATAGTCACAAGTCCCCTGTCTATCATGGACAGTGGTGGAGAAGCATTGGAGGAGAAAAAAGGGAAAGCTGGGGGGAGAAAAATCAGGAACCGTTTCCACCACCATAGAGGACCAACTCTTCATCCTCCGGTGAGTGGAATTAAGTAGATTGTAAAAATAACAGAAAGTCAACAAAAACTGCAAAAACGGAGAAATCATCCTCGTTCTTGGCTGATTGTCCAGCGAGTGAAGAAAACACACTCTGTGGGGGATATCCAGGAGTTCAGATGTATTCCCTGGATGTATCAGAGTTTAAGTTCTGGCCAGATCCGGAAGTGAATAAATGGGGGAAATTGGAGGAGCCAAAAATATCAGGAAAAGGCAGAGAAAAAGAAAAATGAGCCATTCACAGGCTCTAATATATGCTCTCAGACCGTGGACCATTCTGGGTCAACATGTTTCTTGTGGGCTTCTGGTAAAGGAGTGTGTCCCCGGTCTTTGTTGGAGATCCGAGACCCCACTGGATTAATAGCTTGGCTG
Source organism: Allobates femoralis (assembly GCA_033576535.1). Taxonomy (NCBI): domain Eukaryota; kingdom Metazoa; phylum Chordata; class Amphibia; order Anura; family Aromobatidae; genus Allobates; species Allobates femoralis. The sequence continues at coordinate 295,754,403 of JARQOC010000005.1, forward strand.
CCTGAGCTGGGAGGAGGCAGACATGTGTGGTGTCGTTTTTGCGCACCAGAAGTTTAGTTGGGAAACCCCACATGTATGATATGTTTTGTTTCCTGAGGACGGAGGTGTACGGTTGGAAAGCCCTCCGTAGTGCTAGCGTACCTGGAGATAGGTCAGAGAACACCATTAGTGAGGAGAATCTCTCTGGCAGGGCTGGCTTGCCTCTCAAACAGTATAGGAAGTCCTCTTTGAGTTCATAAAAATGAATCGGTGCAATGGTATCTCTAGGCAGAGAGGGGTTAATATGAGATGGCTTAGGCACTCTGTGAATTCTATCAATTATAATGTCTTTCTTTTGCACCTCAGGCATGGCCGCCATAATGTACTCCTGCAGCAATGGGCAGAGGTCGTTAGGTTGCACACTCTCAGGATTCCTCTTATGCGCACATTATTTCGCCTATGGCGGTCTTCAAGGTCCAACTGTTTTGTCTGAACCTTATGCATGTCAGCTTTTAACATTTCGTGCGCGTCCAACAGGTCATTATGTGAATTCACAAGTTCCACCATCTTCCTCTCCAGCCTGTCAGTCCTGCCCCCCACCTCTGCTAGCTCCCTTCTGGTTTCTGCCATCATACCTTTCATGTCCTGCTGCAGTGAGGTCCGGAGGGATGCAAGCATGGAGGACAGCATCGCTTTCATGCTGCTCTGTGTGACCGGTAATTCCTCCTGATCTCCGCCGGCTGATACTGATGAGGCCACAGAGCTCAGTCTGGAGGAGGAGCGGGCCGCGCGTGGTGAGGTCGGCGCCATCTTAGGAGCGCT
>JARQOC010000005.1:295755303-295806139 GCA_033576535.1 Allobates femoralis
GGAACGCTGGGCCCAAGGATACGGCCAAGGTCTATCTTTTCAGTCGGCAACCGGCTGCTGTGGTCCGTATATTACCACAGCACCCTGCCAGACGGAGCGGTCTGCCTGCTTCCTCACCACGAGGGAGAGGACCCCCCAATACTACCTACACGGAGGCTCTGGGTATAGACTCATCCTAGGCGGGGAAGAAAGGACACGGGTTCGTCAACTAAGGTACACCACTGGTCCCACCATACCACCTGGGATCCACTTGCAGCCACCCGTAGAGCTACCTGTTACTTTAACATCTGATGCTGAACTGTGGACTTGGCAGCACATACAAACTGTTTCCAGTAAAGTACCCGGGAGAAAGACTTTGCCTGTGTGTGGTTTTCTCCATCAACCTGCTTGTTTACAGGAACGCTGCCCCGGAGGACCAGCTCTACCTGCAGGGAGCTTTGCCAACTCAGCCGCATTACCATCTACCTCTGGAGGACTGTGGCGGCGCTGGTGACCCATCACCAGGTACTACAGGTGGCGTCACATGACCAACTCTTATCCTCTGTACATAACCCCCTTTTTGAAGTGTCACCCAGGCCACAGGCTCAGGCGCTGCCACCCGTGAGATCCCAAACAACCACTGAGCCGGATACCCGAGAACCCCAGGGCCTGGGGCTCGACAGATCCGTTATACGGATCCGATTTTTTGACGGCTCCGAGATACAGAGACTCCCATGTTATGTAACACAGAATGCAACAGATCCGTTACGGATCCATGGTGTCCGATTTGAGTCACAGAGACCAAAATCGTAGCAGGCTACGATTTTGGCTCAGTGACTAAATTTGACAGCAACGGATGGTTCTAAAATCGGATGCCACTAGGAACACATCCGATCTGTTGCCCATAGGGTTACATGGGAGGCAAAATCGGATCCGTGTGTATCCGTTTTGAAACGGATACACACGGATTCAGCAAAATCATAATGTGAAGCCAGCCTTAGAAGAATCCTCAAAAGGAAGAGCTGTTTTCTTGGCCACCCTTGCCATCTGCACATCAACTTTTGGGATTTCCCATTTGCCGATATTACCATCTAAAAGGAATCGATGTTTAAACTCAGAGGACCTCTGTAAATGTTTTTCTGACAGTTGCCACTTCTGAGAGATCAGGGACCGAATGTCTTGTGTATGGGAAAACCAATTGATTTCTTAGGTTTAAGACCCCCGAACATCTCATTCTGTATGGATGGGGTTAATCGGTTCCTCCTCTACCCCCATTGTACTGCAAACTCCGCTTACGAGGTCCTCCATGACATCCATGGTAAAAATAGCATTTTCTAATACCTAATATCTGGGGAGTAGAGGAGCCCCCCTCCCAATCGTAAACAGCTACATGATCAGAGTCAGCAGAATTCTGACTGGACAAATCTATCTGGAACTTCCTCTTTTTGGAGGGAGGTTCAGGAGCCTGGATGGGTATGGTAGAAGGGGTAGGGCGGAAGGAGGCTAGGGAGGACTGAATCTCCTGTTTCACCATACTATGGAGTTCATCTATTAAGGAGGGATTTTCTTCCTTGACTATTGCATCTGTACAGGATTGACATAAGTTTTATATTATGAGAAGAGAGAAACTTCTTAAAGCAGACTGCACATTTCGGAAGTTTATCCTTTTTAGATACAGCCTTTTATCCCTATCGTGAGAGAAAACAGGGGTTACCATAATAATCTTGGACCCAGATTACAGACCTAACCCCAGAACACGCACTGTGGCTGGAGCAGTGCTGGGTTCTGCAGAAGCAGGAGCAGACATCATAGCAGTAGAAGTACTTACCCCCTGATGTCTTCAGATCAGGTCTTTATAGCAAAAGACAGGATCTCCCAGTGAGGAACAGGTGTTCCCTCCTTACTTCCGGGTCAGGACAGGCCTCAGCCGAGTGGGACAAGTCCAGTGCGCTCCTATGTAGCCTGGAACCATCTAACCAGGAAGCGGGTGTGGTCCACCGTGGAACACAACCCAGAAGTGACTCGGGCTATGGAGTATGACGTCACTTCCAGGTTGCGCTGGACAGGGAAGCACACGCGAAGCAGGAGAGGACCAGAGAGCTCAAGGAGGCCTTCGGTCCAAGTACTCTGGCCTGCTTTACCTTAGAGGGCTCAGGAAGGCCAGGATCGGTCCCGGGTCCAAGGAGACGGGAGCAGCAAGGAGGAGGAGGGCAGAACTAATGACCACCGCTGCCATGCAAGTAAAAGCAAAACACATAAATCCATACTGCTCCAGCTGGCCACGCAGCATACAACAACCTCTCCATGCCCCATGAGGGACAGGAAATACACTGGCGTCTGGGAGGGGTTTTTAACCTCTGTTTCGTGTCCCCCATTAGGACATGGCAACATTCTCCTATGCTGTCGTGGAAGGTGAATAGAGAAAAAAATAAATAAAATTTATATTTGACCTTAAAATGTTGCTTTAGCCTCAATTTATTCACTATTACAATGGATAGCATGACAAATTAGATATAATTTTTTACCCAGTTTCTTTTGAATGTGCCGCTAACCCACATGTGGTCAGAAACTTCTATTTGAACAAACAGGAGGGCTCAGAAGGGAAGAAGAATATTTGAATTTTAGAAATCAAATTTGGCTGAAATACGGTAGATTGCGGGCAACATGTCGCATTTGCAGGGCCACTAAGGTACCTAAACAGTAGAAGCTCCCCCACAAATCACCACATTTTGGAAACTAGAGCCCTCAAGGACTTTAAACATTGGGAAATGAGGGTACCTCTTCTGATTTTACATCTACCCCAGTATAGAGACGTGCGACTGTCATTATGGGGTTAAACAGACATTGACTTCTTATTTACAATTATTTGGTATTAAAGAGAACCTGTCACCTCCATAAAACCCCCCAGCAACTTACGATTTCTACTCTATCCCTCTCTCTCCTGAATGTGCCCTGTGACTGTGGAATAAAGCGTTTTAATCACTCACTCATTTGTATTATAATGATCCGGGGGGCTACCGTTGCTAGGCGTCCTCTGTGTCCCTTTCACCGCCTTCTTTACTTTTTATCATGCCCCCATGGGTGTGATATTTACATCCAAATGCACGCCCCTCCAGCCTGCCTCTCCGCTATTCAGATTGCCGGGTATGATGCCGAACGCGTCATTTCCGGTTCTCCGCAGCTCATCCACAGAGCTGTGCATTGCGCATGCTCTGTGGAGCACATTACGTCAGCTCATCACAGATGAGCTGATGTAATGTGCTCCATAGAGCATGGGTACTGCACAGCCTGAAGTCCGGCTGCGGAGTACTGGAAATGACTCGTTCAGCGTCATACCCGGCAGTCTGCAGAGCAGATAGGCAGGCTGGGGGGGGGGGGGGCGCGCATTTGGATGTTAATATCACGACCCATTGGGGCGTGATAAACAGTAAATAAGGTGACAAGAGGGACACAGAGCACGCCCAGGGGGGCTAGCAATGGTAGCCCCCCGGATCATTATAATACAAATAAGTGAGTGATTAAAACATTTTATTCCACAGTCACAGGGCACATTTAGAAGAGAGAGAGGGATAGTTAGAGTAGTAATAGGAAGGTGCAGGGACTCTTAGTGATAGGCTGGTGGGGGGGCTTTATGGAGGTGACAGGTTTGCTTTAAAGGCCTCCAATCACCCAGCAATAGTCCGTGAACAGAGACCAGCACTTTTTAATCTGTTAATGTGCATTTCCTTCCCCCACCAGATTTTTTTTTTCCAGGTCAGAGAAAACTATGACAAGCCAAGGGGTTGCAAAGAAAAGGTGGCCATATTAATGTCATCCAGCTCTCCCCAGTTATAAGCAAGAAACAATGGGTCAGAAGGAAAAAGATTCAGCAGGACATTATTACCGGCTTTTGATACTTGGACGTGCTCCATGGTTTGCCGGGTGTTCACCCCTAGATCATAGACGTCACGCCTGCGGCCACCCCGCTCCCCAATGGCCAATTCTGCAAATCCGGCCGATACCTGAAGAACTGTAAGAAAAAAAGGATTGTTAAACTGTTAGATGTACAAATCTTCATCCCACAGACATAAGGGGGCAACAGCAAGGCTCCTGCTACTGCACAGGACTGGCACGATCACAAGGGAGCAACACCTCATATGACTTTTTTCATATAATATATCTTGATTTTAATAATAAAAATAAATACATCCAACATGGGAGACTGAGGTTTGAATCCCGGCCTTGTCATATGGAAAAAAATAAATATATACCATGTACCTTGAGCGAGACTCCTAACACTATAATACCTACCTTCCAGTTATAGCATAGTGGTTAAGTGCACATTCAGCAATAAATATGTGCCAGCAGGGGTCAATAGGCAAAACTAATGCCTATGAGTCACCCACAGGGGCCGTGGGGTACTCTGAATCGGGCCCTCTCGATGTCACGGTGGCTTTGGGGTGTCACGGTGACGTGACCCGGCTCTGTGGTGTCGGGTGAGTCAATAAATGGGCTGAGATGGGAATAAAGTTTGTTTAGGCAATGTACACGACACCACCCGTAGTTTATGGCCAGCTGTAGCCACCGCTGCAGTCAAGTCTCCTGGGGATGATGGGAGTTGCAGCCAGTGTGATGTGCCCTCCATGGGCTGTTCCCCAGGGCGTCTGTGCTGATGGTGCGAAAAGGTAAGAAAGGCACAGTCAATATTCTCAGGCAGCCTACAGCTGCCTGGTCTCCGTTTCAATCAGCCCCGTACCCGTCACTCCATTAAAAGCCACACACAGTTCTGAGCCTTTACCAGGTTTCCTGAAGCTCCACAGTTCACACAGTACAACAGTTCACAAGCGGCTCCGGTCACAAGCTAGCAGCTGGGACGGCTTGATAGCACCCCCTCTCTGGTTCCTTTTGGGCCTCTGTTCTCAGTCCCGCGCACAGACTACAATCCAGCAAATCAAGGGGTTTTCATGGGGTACCCTTCTGGGCCTCCTAGCCCTTGTCTGATGGCCTTCTCTTCGTCGTGCCAAGGGTTGGGTCCGGGACATAAAGACAGCACCCCCCGGTATTCGTGGTTGGGGTGTAAAGCTTCCCTGCCACTTCAACATAGTCGGCACCCTGGTTGCGGCCCAGTCCCCCGCTGTCCCCGCTGTCTCACACACCGTGGACCCCTTGTTCATTCCCTCGGTACGCAGCCTGGGACCCGGAGTAGCCATACGGTGGCACAGGTCGTTGGGTCCAGTTTCTTCCTGCATAGTGTCTCAGCTTACTAGGCTGCTGGTGTCTCTGCTTAGGAGTCCGGTTCTCGCCTCTTCTCCTCCACTTTTCCTTCATTCTACCTTCTTAAAACTCTCAAAACTCTCCTCCTAACTTAGAGTTTCTGGGTTTTTACTCCAGTTCCTCCACCCCTTCCCGGTTCCTTCTCAACTCTCTACCCTCCACTTGGTCCCTCCCGCTATCCCTTGCCTCCACTTGGTCCCTCCCGCTATCCCTTGCCTGACTTAAAGTAATTAGGACTAGGGAGCGGGGGCTGTGTTGGGTGTTTGTGCGGAGTGACCAACTTACTACTGCCAGCTGCTATACCACTTAGTGGCGACCGATCCACAGCGGCGCCACACCTACCTCAAACATGAGTGTCACAAAGTCATGCTAACTCAGACGTCGCCCACATTAACAAGGTCTGCGTGACATTTTGTGAAAAACAGGAATATCTGATAAATGGGCTACTGAAACAAACCATACATGGACAAGGCAAGAGAACCTTGATCTGACAAAATGCCACTACAAACAGCAGACCAAGTGAGAGGATACATGAAGTGTATGAGGAAAATATGGATTAACTGCCAAAGCTCAGCAGAGAAATACCTTCAGACAATATGTTAGAAGATGTCAATAAGAGCACTTGCATCAATACCCACCATGATAACTCAAACTAATAAACTGATTTATGCCATTGCCTCAACAATCCTGGAAATGCTTGGCTATACCAACAAGAACAGAAGAACGTGCCCTTCTTGGAAAAGAAGACCGGAGACAAAAATCAAGGTATCAAGTAGAGAAGTTAGCCAACTAGCAGAAGTACAGAAGGGTGTAAAGAATAAGACGAAGCTGCACAACTACAAAGGCCTGACTCCATCTGAAGCCGTAGAGACTGCTAAACAAAGGCTCACAGTACTTGCTGCAAGACTAGGGAGATACACTAAAGAAGCTGCAGCCAAGAAAATAAATTCCCTGTTGTCTAAAGAATCTAATGTGTACTCTCAAATGCAGAGTAACAAGTGCAGAAGCAGCAACTCCACCAATACTGGAGGAACATATGGGAGAAGGTAAAAAAAAAAGCACACAATAACAATGCAAAGTGGTTGTAAGATCTGAGAATGAAACACAGTAGCCACTAAGAACAAGAACCAGTGACCATTACCAAAGAAGACATCCAAGAGCGTGTCAAGAACTTGAACAACTGGACAGCACCTAGCCCAGACATGATCCACAAATACTGTCTAAAGAAATTAACAGCTATACATGAACGCCTGTCAAAACAGATGAAGCAACTTATAGACGCACGCACCACATGGCAATGAAAACTGCGCTGATCATGAAGGATCCCCACATAAAAAAAAAAAAAAAAAAAAAGAAAGACCATGCAATTTCATCCAACTAGCGCCCATTAACCTGCCACAACAACATGTAAGCCTCTGTCAGGAATCATAGCCACCAAGTTACAGAGCTATATGAATCGGTCCATGAATCCTGCTCAGAAAGTCATTGGGAACAACAACACAGGCTCTAAGCACCAGCTGCTAGTAAAACAGTCGCTCAACACTCAAGATCCAGACAGACCAATCTCAGCACAGGCTAGACTGACTACAGGGAAGCCTACGATTCAATGCTGCACACATGGATCGGTGAATGCTTGGTACTCAACAATATCAACAGGAAATTAAGTACCTTCCTCAAAAACTCATGTGACTATAGAGGACAACACTGGAAGTCAATTCAAGACAACTAGCACAAGTGTCCACCAAATGTAGCTTATACCAAGGGGGTGCACTGTCCCCCATTGCTGTTCTGCATAGGCTTGAATCCCCTTCGTCACATAATTACAAAGTCTGGCTATGGATACAAGTTCAAGAGAGGAAGCACAATTAGCCACCTGCTCTACATGGATGACATGCTGTACGTGAAAAATCAGTTTACTGATCCACCTTACAAGAATGTACAGTGAATACAGAGATCTCCTCCAGACTGGAGAAGTGTGGCCAGTTAGTAATAAAGAGGCAAGATCGTAAAGACTGATGGCACAGAACTACCGATAGGGCACATAGATGTACAGACCTGCTACAAGTACTTCGGCATCCCAAAGGGATACGGTAGCCATGATGAGGAGGGCAAGAAAAGCAGCAATATTCAAATAATATCAAAGGGCAAGACAGGTCTTGAAGAGCCAGTAGAATAAGATCTGCGCCATCAATATATACAGTCAGTTACGCTGCTGGCATAGTGTGCTGGCCAAAAGAAGAATTGGGAGCTACAGATGTGAAGACCCAGAAGCTCTTTACCATGCATGGAGGTCTACACCACAAGTCTAACACCCAAAGATTGTATACCAACAGAAAGGAGGGTGGTCGAGCCTTGATAGACGTCCAAGCAGCCATCATGAATGAAACAAGGAGTATGCAGGAATACATCTGAAAAATGGCACCAAAAAATTAGATGCCGAGGGAAAACCTAAGGCAGCAACAACAATCCCAGAAGGAAGAAGAGGACATGAAGTGCCATGGCAAGACAAGGCAATGCATGGGATGTAACAATGACGAATGGTGGAGGTAGATCATATTGATAAATCCTAATGAATGAAGAAAAAATTCTGGTGCCTTGTACTGCTTCTTTGTGCTTTATTCACATCTTAGGTAAAAGCATTACACACCCCGTAGGGCTCCGCTAAGATGTAGAAGCACCGTCAATGCTGGATTCCGAGAAAAAAAAAAAAAAAATCAGAAACATCCGATGGAATGGTTGGTGAGGAAAAACTGATGTTACGATTATGTTTCCCTTTAGGTGGATTCTTTAAAATTTAAAAGGTACAGTTGTGGCCAAAAGTATTGACACCCCTGCAATTCTGTCAGATAATACTCAGATTCTTCCTGAAAATGATTGCAATCACAAATTCTTTGGTATTATTATCTTCATTTAATTTGTCTTCAAATGAAAAAGCACAAGGGAATGTAGCAAAAAGCAAAACATTGATCATTTCACACAAAACAAAAAATGGGCCAGACAAAAATATTGGCACCCTCAGCCTAATACTTGGTTGCACAACCTTTAGCCAAAATAACTGCGATCAACCGCTTCCGGTAACCATCAATGAGTTTCTTACAATGATCTGCTGGAATTTTAGACCATTCTTCTTTGGCAAACTGCTCCAGGTCCCTAATATTTGAAGGGTGCCTTCTCCAAACTGCCATTTTTAGATCTCTCCACAGGTGTTCTATGGGATTCAGGTCTGGACTCATTGCTGGCCACATTAGAAGTCTCCAGTCACTGCGCACGGTAGATACAGGAACATTCAGGTCTTTGGAGATGGACTTGTAGCATTGAGATTGCTCATGCTTCCTCACAATTTGGTGTCTTGTGTCCTCAGACAGTTCTTTGGTTTTCTTTCTTTACTCCATGCTCAATGCGGTACACACAAGGACACAGGACAGAGGTTGAGTCAACTTTAATCCATGTCAACTGGCTGCAAGTGTGATTTAGTTATTGCCAACACCTGTTAGGTGCCACAGGTAAGTTACAGGTGCTTTTAATTACACAAATTAGAGAAGCATCACATGATTTTTCTAACAGTGCCAATACTTTTCTCCACCCCCTTTTTATGTTTGGTGTGGAATTATATCCAATTTGGCTTTAGGACAATCCTTTTTGTGTTTTTTGAAGACAAATTAAATGAAGATAATACCAAAGAATTTGTGATTGCAATCATTTTCAGGAAGAAACTGAGTATTATCTGACAGAATTGCAGGGGTGTCAATACTTTTGGCCACAACTGTACAATTATGGTGTGCACCGGAGCTAGCCTGTATTAAGGTTATCCTGAGGAGTTGCTGCTCTGACCTTTGCAGGGTACTGCGTATATCCCCTCTTAGTTTTCAAATACTAGTTATTTAGATAAGTGGTTAAGGATAGGCTCCAAGTCTTATGGGGCCGTCACACGCGTCAATATCGCGTGCACGATCACTGCTACACGTGACGTTGCAGCGATATTGACGCGTTTGACATGCTGAATCAACCAGCGATAAATCACTGGTTGATCGTCGCCAGGTTTTAAAACCTGTTCTAAAACCTGGTGATGGTCGCCCGTTGTACATGCAGCATCACTGCGTGTGACACCGGGAGACGCGATATTCCAGCTCCCAGCGCCTCTCAGGAAGCGCTGGGAGCTGGTATCCAGGGTAAACTGCGGGTATCTAGGCAGCGCGCGCTGCCTAGATACCCGATGTATTCCTTAGTTACCAGCCTCCTCCGCTCACCGGCTGGTATCTAAGATACACAGTTTACCTTGGAGACCAGCCTGCTCCCGCTTACCGCAGGCTGGCAACGGGAGCAAGACATCGTGGAAAAGATATTTAAATCGTTTCCACGATGTCTCTGGTCCATTGATCGCTGGTGAGTCTGCCTGTGTGACAGCTCACCAGCGATCATCTGTCAATGTCGTCAGCGATCAGATCGCTGACAACATTGACGCGTGTGACAGCCCCATTAGGTAGGTATATCGAATAAATTAATTACCAGAATCGTCTGTTCAACCGTTTCTTTGGGATGTTTATTTAAAAAGCAAATAAATTGTATCCTATTACTACATTATTTGATTAAAAAAAACAAAAAAAAAAAAACAACTTACCATCTATGCCAAAAACAGAATCAAAATGCACTCTCAGGATGCAGTCAGAGCCCAAATGTGAAGCAAGCCCAGCTGCAGGCTAATAAACCACCTCGACCAGCTATGTGTGGGAGGCGATTTGCCATGCATACACTGGGCCTGCTTAGAGCACCATTCACACTGATACAATTGATGCAGAGTGTCTGAAAGCGACCCAACCGCTCTGCTGCCTGAGCATTGGGCCGCACAGTACGATACCTCTGCTCCACTAGATGAATGGCACCCCTAGGGGCCCAACTGCACCCTGGATAGATAAAAAGTGCAAAAAGTCTCTTATATGATGAATAAAAAACTTTTACAAATCGGATTTTGGTTCATGCATTGGCCAAGACATTTTTTTGATACTAGGTAGTATGTGTACAATCTCTTATTTTATTCACTATGTACCAACTCAGGTAGTATAAAACAATCTGTTGTTCTTTAAAATATGCGTATATAACTCACTATTTAAAAACTTTATTAAAAATGCACTTAAAAGTGCCACCCAATAAAAACATATACCTAAGGTGGGCGTCACACGCTACGATATATGTAAATTTATCGCTGGAAAGTGCCTGATTTGGCATCGCTCCTACGACATAGTTGCGTGTGACAGCATGATGCGACTACCGATAAGTGGTCAAATCGTTATATACAGATATGGGAACTTGACCCCATATCAGACAATGTCGATCATTTAATCTTCTGCATCGTTCTGTGTGACACCACCATAACCGATCTCCTGATCGATTTCTCCTATTCACATCATTGACAAGCATCAATCGCTGGTTGTGTGAACGATACCTGCATGGAACATCACTGCTGCGTCCTAAACGTTATCTATACATGTGACACCTCACTTACATGTTGTCCACGAGCGCACACTACTGACATAGTTATTGAGTTCCCACACAAAATCGTAGTGTGTGACGGCCGCCTAAGCAGTATATGGCATCTAGTATAATACCCCAATAAAAGGTTTTTCAATCTCTAATACCATGTGCATACACAACACAATGGAGCAATCAGAATCTAGATGGAATTCTTCTGGAGTGATATTAGTACAGATGGTCTCCTAGTTTGTCAGGGATTCCTTTTCTAGGGGCTTCTTCTTCAGCTTATGTGCGGGTTCTATAGGTTATAGGCGATCCTTTGGATTCGTTGTATTGCGCTTGCCTTCTATGCTCAATCTGTAAACAAAGTGGTGATATTATAGGAGTGTCTTTACTGCGCTATTCCGGTAATCTCTTTGTGTAAAAATGTCCTTATTTCGGAGATTGTAATCTCACCTCCTGCTGTATAGGAGATTTTTGAGACCTTTTATCGTGCTGGTAGTTATGTGTGGTTACCCTTCTTCAAAAAATAAGGACCTATGGATTTAATGGGTACCTTTTAACTTTTACTTGTGGTGTTTAAGATCCTCTAAGATTTATAATACAAGTTTTCACTTACTTATATAAATAGTAAGTTGGTACTTTGTAGAGGAGAATTGGTTCAATCACTCTTCATATAAAGTACTATGATATAATATGTTCCAGGCATCCAATGCTGGGATTCTTTGAGTAAAATACCTCCTCTTAATTGTGGTGTGTGCTTATTGCTGGGATTTCTTTCTTAAAATGTGTCTTTCTACTTACTTGGTTAAATTGTAGATTTTGTGCAGAACCGTCTATGGTGCAGTGATTCTGTTGGATCTAATTCCTCTATATATGATGGTAATCTAAGGGTATGTGCACATATGCTGGGTTAGGGTCGGTTTAGCTGTGTAAACCGCCGGTCGGTTTACATAAATTTTATGTAAATTTATGTTAATCCAAACCGGCGTTTGGATTAACATTAAAACCTATGTAAACCGACACCCGGTGTGCACGCACCGGCGGTTTACACATGCTCATCTGTTGCTAAACTGCTGGGTTCCCAGCGGGTTAGCAACGAATGTGCATGTTCTATAAACCGGCCGGTTCTGCAGCGGCTGCAAGCAGAATCATGTACTGCTTCCAGCCGCTGCAGAACCGCCGCCGCTAACCCGCTGTGCACCCGCCGCAAACCCGAGGCACAGCCGCGGCACATACCCGCCAGGATGCCGGTGGACGGCTCCAGAGCTTCCTGGCGGGTCCGCCCAGCCGCCGCCGACACAAACCCACCCACCAGTGTGCACATTCCCTAATGGTGGGTTTACACGTCCCGATATCGGCGTCCAACTCTGACCAAAAGTCACGTGGTTCGTGCGTTGGCCCCGATATCATTCGTGCGTTGTATGGTATAAATGTCCAATACGATGCACGAACAATGCCAAACCGATATCGGGGATCGAATGAGCCTGCTCTCCAACGGCCCGATATTGGATGAAGGTTGGAGCCGGATCGGGCTGTGTAAATGCCCAACTACGATGTGCAGTACAACGTCCCCTATTCTCTCCCATGTTAAATGGTCATTCCTGGGTTGGCCGTACAAGGGGGCGTACACATCGCTGGTGCGTTGGCTGCCGATATCGCGCTGTGTAACATCTCCTATGTGTTCTTGGAATTCTGCCCAGAAAAAGTGCGCTCCCGCGGCGTTGGATCCAATATCGGACCAATGTTGGGATGTGGCCATAAGGAAAAGTAAATCCTTATTAAAATATAGGTTTGCTAGTATTGTGGGATGCTTTGCTAATAATAAGTGTACTGCTTTACTTTTTTTTATAATTTTTATTTTTTCGTTTCATAGTTACAAAAGAAAAAACGTACAAATTCAATCATCTTACAAGTATAAAAACGACTCATAACAGAATATACTTCTCATGAATGAATTGCATGACGGTATCTGATAATACATTGCGCTTGAAAAGAGTGTTCAATTAACTTATAACAATATTAGAACTCACTCTGTTCAAAGAATCAAGCTATCCAATATAGCAATTCAAAAATTATTTGCCAATCAATGTCATAAACCAACATTAACTACTCCATAGATATCTGCTTAATACCAATAGAAAAAAGAAGAAAAAATAAAAATCGGATTGTTGGAAACTCATCAAGCTAAACCATGTATTTTTGAACTTCTCATATGAGTCATGTATGGCTGATGTCAGGTCCTCGAGATACATTAGGTCATTCACCTTCTCTATCCACATAGCCACTGAAGGACACGTCTCCTTTTTCCAAAGTATCGGTATGCAAGATCTAGCAGCCATGACTAAGAACCTCAACAGAGAGTGTTTATATTTGTTTGGAGGAATCCTACAGTGGTGTAACATGAAGAGGCCCGGGTCCAGGTCCTCTGAGCAACCTGTAACTTGCCTTATAATCCTTGTCACCTCTGTCCAAAATGGTTGGAGCTTCGCACACTCCCAGAACATGTGAAGTAGTGTACCATCTACCTCACCACACCTCCAACACTTCGGATCTACAGAAGGAAAGAGTCTATGCAGATGAGCCGGGACTCTATACCATCTCGTCAGTAATTTATAATTTGCCTCCTGCAGTCTTGAACTTATCGAAGTAGAGTGGGCTAGAGAATAAATTGCAGATCTCTGTTCCGGCGACAGCCTGAGACATAAGTCTGCCTCCCATCGCAGCATGAAATGGGGAGTTGGAAGGTCCGGAGGAGAGATCAAGCACGCGTATGTCTGTGATAAAGCATGTCTGCAGTCAACTGAGGTGGAACATAAGGATTCGAACAGTGTCTTAGGACGTATATAAGATCTCTTGGGAGGGAGTCCATGAAGGTAATGCACAAGTTGTACACATCTCCAGAAACCCAGAGCCGTCGGGAATGTAATTGAATTAAGTTGTTCAATGGTTGGCCAGGTTTCTCCCTCACTCCAGTTTTCAATCCTATCCAGACCTGCCTTTATCCATCGCTGGAACACAGGGTCATCAAGACTTGGTTTAAAGTCCGGGTGACTAAGAATCGGACTCAAGACAGAGACATGTGGTATCATTAAGGATCTAACTAAAGCGTGGTCACATATCTTGAGAGTGGACCCAATTGTCGGGTGTTCATACAATGACTCTTCTTTCCGAAGTGACACCCAGGGTAATGTCTGGAGTCTGAGAGGGGTAGAATCCTGTTCAATTTGTACCCACAATTTATTGGAACCATGCCTGCACCAATCTATTACCCGCGTAAGGTGGGTGGCTATATAATACAATTTAATATTTGGAAGATTCACTCCACCATCTTTTTTGCGCCTATGCAGTATTGCTCTCGCTATACGCGGTTTCGCGTTACTCCAAATGAATTTTGTCTGCAGTTGTGTAATTGTCTTAAAGAAGGACAATGGGATGGTAGTGGGTAATGTTTGTAAGTAGTACAATATCCTGGGGAGGATATTCATTTTGAAAAGTTGGCATCTACCGGACCACGTGAAAGTAGACAGAAGCCATCTCTCACAGTCAGTTTTAATTGACTGTATCAGTGAAGGAAAATTTGCTTTGTATAGATCTTTAACGTCCGGGGTAATCTGCACCCCTAAGTAGCGAAGAGCTTTGGGGGACCAATGAAATGTAAAGGCATTCTGTATACTATTCACCCGGCTCGGGGGAAGCGACACATTTAGGGCCTCGGATTTTGACCTATTTATTTTAAAGTTAGAAAGAGTATAATATGTCTCCAGTTCTTTCAGTAGGATGGGAAGGGAGATCTCTGGCTTTGTTAGGAAGAACAGGAGATCGTCTGCATATGGCGCAATTTTATGTACACCCGATTTTACCTGCAAGCCTGAAATGTCTCCATTCATTCGGACGCGACGCAACATCGGCTCTAGAGTCAGAATAAAAATTAGTGGGGACAACGGGCATCCCTGACGTGTGCCATTTTTAATATCAAACGGCTCCGAAAGGATCCCGTTGACCCGCACTCTTGCCGACGGGACGGAGTACAGAGACAACACCCAGCCAAGCATTTTAGCTCCTAATCCGATGTGAGACAGTGTCTCTTTAATGAAAGACCAATGTACGCGGTCGAACGCTTTTTCTGCGTCTGTAGATAACAACATCAGCGGAGTTTTGGATGTCTTGGCTGAATAAATTAAGTCTATGGCTTTGGTGGTGTTGTCTCTGGCCTCCCGACCCGTGACAAATCCCGTCTGATCCGGGTGAATCAAGTCCGGTATGAACGGGGAGAGTCTCGTCGCCAGTATTTTAGCAAAGATTTTTATGTCTACGTTCAATAAAGATATCGGGCGATAACTGGAGCATAGCAGAGGGTCCTTCCCCG
This sequence comes from Allobates femoralis, assembly GCA_033576535.1. Classification (NCBI taxonomy): domain Eukaryota; kingdom Metazoa; phylum Chordata; class Amphibia; order Anura; family Aromobatidae; genus Allobates; species Allobates femoralis. The sequence continues at coordinate 295,770,374 of JARQOC010000005.1, forward strand.
CTTTAGGAATCACTGTTATATTAGCTCTTAGTGCATCTTTGGGTGGTGTGGATATCGCCAAGGCATTAAAAAAGGCTTTCATGTGTGGCAGTAGAGATTCTTTTAATTTTTTATAATAACCAACTGTAAACCCATCTGGGCCAGGTGCCTTCCCGGATTTAGAGGAAGAAAGTGCCTCCTCTATCTCTCGGTCTGAGATGGGTAGTTCCAGGGATTGCGAAATTGGGTCTGTAATATACTTTCTTATACGTGATGTAAGTGTATTTAAAGCTACAGGCGTTGTATTTGTGTCTAGGTTATATAAAGCGGTATAATAATGTTTAAATGCCTCAGCTATATCATGGGGAAACTTTGTGCGCTTCGAGGTACCTGGATGTGATATTTCGGAAACATATGTAGTAGCTCTACTGATTCTAGCAGCCTTTGCCAAAGCTCTACCAGACTTATTCCCATATTCATAGAAGTGTCTACGGTATCTGGTAAGAACTCCTTTTGCCTTTTGTAGTAAAGTAGTGCGTAATTTCTCTCTAACATCTAATAATTCTCTCTTCAAGTTGGGGGAGGATTGGCGTTTATGTCTAGTTTCAAGATCTCTCAATGTGGTCATAAGACTTTGGGTTTCTGCCTCTCTATTTTTCTTTAGTCTGGCTCCATGTTGTATCAAGGTACCTCGAACCACACACTTGTGGGCCTCCCACACCCCCCCATGTGTCACATCTGCGGAAATATTCAAATCAAAGTAATCCTTCAGTGTTTTAGAGACATCTGCCAGGACTACCGTGTCATCTAATAAAGAAGCATTTAGTCTCCATTGCCACTGTCTTGGAATCGGGGATTGGAGCATAAGAGATATCTTAACCAAGGCATGGTCTGAAAAGGAGATCGGTTCGATAGAGGCATCCACCAGTTGCGTCAAATCAGTATGTCTCAGCAGAAAGAAGTCAAGTCTAGAATATACGTCATGGATTGGAGAGTAGAAGGTATAGTCTTTAGAGGTAGGGAACAAAAGGCGCCACGCATCAAGCAATTGGTGATCATGAAGCGCTCTGTTCAACCTTCTAATAGATGCCTTAGACAGACTGGACCTGCCTCGAGATGTGTCAAGGTCAGGGTCTAGTGTGACATTGAAATCTCCCCCTAGAACCAGCGTTCCCTCGGTGAAGACTTCGATTTTGTCCAAAAACTGCAGGAGCATTGTAGTCTGACCCGAATTAGGGAGGTATAGCGAGGCAAACGTATACATTCTGGAGGCGATCTTACCTTTAACCATAAGGAGTCTTCCGTTCTCACCACTGTAGGAGTCTAGGAATTCCCATGGTATCGACCTCGATATCACGATACTGGAGCCAGAAGAGTGTGAGTTAGTAGATAGACTGTGATACGATGAAGGGAACCAGTGACTGGAGAGTTTATAAGGCTTGTCTTTGCACATATGAGTCTCCTGGAGAAAGGCAATATGTATCTTGTTAGTTTTCAAATAGTTAAACAAAATAGATCTCTTCCCTGCATCATGGAGACCTTGCACATTTAGCATGCCAATTTGTATGGCAGATAGGGTGCTATGTGTCATATTGTTCACTTCTATAAATCTAGAACCTCACGGATGAAGGGGGGTAAGGGTTCAGGAGAGAGGGGGAGGTAAGAGGGGAGAAGGGTGCAGAAGAGGTTAAAACAAAAAGACTTAAGAGATAGAAGACAAAACAGGGGAAAAAAGACTATATTAGTCTAAGCCGGTCTAGCCAGCGAGTCAACTCCCTCTAGGAAAAAGGAAAGGAAAGTAAGAGAGAGTTGTAGGGACCGTAACTGACCAACGGCAACGAGCCGCAGACCCAGGACTCCTACATATCACCAAAGTCATCTCTTTACTCCACAATATCCACTTCTTTAAAAATCAACAAGAGAAAATTAAGACAAAAAGAAGATATAGATAAAGCAATACAAAACCCTTAATAAATTGTTGCATATAGCAATTATATTATCTTGTATAGTAATTCTTGACAGTCAGACCAGTCCAGAGTAATTCTGGGCGAAGTCCGAGACATCAAACCTCGTATAACTCAATCAGTTCCATCAAAGGTGGTCAAGCTGCTCAGGTCGGTAATTCCTCATAGGAGCTTCTCCTCTGACGTCTCGGACTCGAGGACCCAGACCTCTGAGATGACGGCGGTGGGCTGCGTCTGGCCACTCTATTTTTACCACGTGGGTCTCCTGAGTTGTATTGTGGGTCACGACGCAGCGCCGTAAATTTTTTGAGACCCTCCAGAGAGAGCCAGTCTGGAACCGGGATGGGCGGAATGTGTAAAAAAGCAAAGAGTTCATCCAGGTCCTCTTTCCGCCATAAGTAGAACATTTTCTTTTCCTTCTTCACTATCACATGAAAGGGATGTCCCCATCTGTATGTGGCTCCAGCCTCCTTCACCTTGAGAAGCAAGGGACGGAGTTGTCGTCTCAAGTATAGTGTAAGACTGGAAACATCTGGAAACAGTCTAATGGTGGCGTCATCCTGTATTACGTTTCCATATTGCCAAGCCGCTTGGACGATGGCGTCTTTGTCCGTGTAGTTATGCAACCTACACAGGACATCCCTAGGGTTGATAGGGTCAACAGGTGCCGGTCTGGAAACCCTGTGGATTCTGTCGACTTTATATGTTGAGTCAGGGGGTTGCTGCATAACTGTATTGAAAATGTTCATAACAGTTTCTAGGAGGTCAGTTGCCAACACAGATTCAGGAATTCCCTTCAGCCTTATATTGTTACGACGTTCTCTGTTTTCCTGATCGTCTGACTGTATAATGAAAGCAACTGTATATGCATGGGATCGTGACATCTCCTTTTCTAATGCAGCTACTCTGTCTTCTATGGTGACCAAGGATCCCTCTGTAGTGCTGGTTTTCTGTTTAAGGATATCAATGTCCTCTCTTATAGAGCACAATGCTCTCTCTTGGGAAGCCTCCATACGTGCCACTATATTATCTATATCTTGTTTTGATGGGAGCATTGCGATCATGTCTCTGATCGCCTGTAATTCAGACTGAGGGCCACTCTGCAGTGTAGGAGATGATAACAACAACAGGGGGGACTCACCAGGGGGAACCCGCTTCCCCACCTCGGCGCCATCTTCCTCCCTCATGTCTGCAGACTTCAGGCTGCCTGCCTGAGTCTGCTGTGGCGTCGCTCCTCTTACCGCCTCTCCTCCGGTCTGCTGTGCCTCTCTGTACTGGCTCCCGGCTCCCGAGTACCGCGGTCCCCTCTGCTGGAGCGGCTGCTGTGACGGCGGAGTCTGTTTCTGAGCTGCTCCGGCCGCCATTACAGGTGAGCGCGCCTTTTTGCCACCCGCAGCCTGAAACAGTTTGGAGATGTCTGAGCGGGTCTCCTGTCGTTTTTGTGGGGCTGTATTGCCTGAGGGATCATCCACCTTCCGTCTCCTGGACATTTCAAGGTTGATAGTGGGTAAAGTCCGAGTATTAGAGTCCCGGGTCTGCAGAGCTCAGCAAAGGCACGTCTTCACCCAGCCATGATCAGGCCACGCCCCGTGTACTGCTTTACTTAATAGTCTTTTGTATAATTGTATGGGTGTCAGTGATTCTGATTAGTGAAGTCCTCTCTGCAGGTGATGGTGGCTGAGGATAATCTGCAGAGTCCTGCAATTGTTTGTGAAAAGACGATTAACTCTTTACTAATTATACTGCTTTTAGTGTATTGCTTATATATGTCAGGTATATCTTGGGTCACCTTCTAGTGTTGTATAGTGATATATCCCCCTATATGTCCCTGGTAGAGGATTACTGTGTGATATCTTGCTGGTACTTATCTGATGAGATATCTCCTCTATATTCCTTATGAGCTATCTATAATATAAAAGCCGAAGGCCACTTCCGGAAAACCCAAAGGGTACTTCCGTGATGGCCTCCGGACCCATGCTGGTGACGTCACCAGTCCACTGTAGCCGGGCAGCGCCTGGCTACAGGGACCGGTGGAGGAGCGTTTCGGCCAGGAACGTTCCGCTTTCGGAAGTTCCGGCCAGGAACGTTCCAGTCTGTCCCAGCCGCCTCCTCTCTCTCGCTACAGCTGCCTCTCCCCTGTGCCCTACGCCCGCTACAGTCTCCCCTGTCCTCTGCCCCCTCCAGCCTCCCCTGTCCTCTGCCCCCTCCAACCTCTGCTCTCCTCTCCCTGTCCTCTGCCCCCTCCAGCCTCCCCTGTCCTCTGGCCCCTCCAGCCTCCCCTCTCCTCTCCCTGTCCCCTGCCCCCTCCAGCCTCCCCTCTCCTCTCCCTGTCCCCTGCCCCCTCCAGCCTCCGCTCTCCTCTCCCTGTCCTCTGCCCTCCAGCCTCCGCTCTCCTCTCCCTGTCCTCTGCCCTCCAGCCTCCGCTCTCCTCTCCCTGTCCTCTGCCCTCCAGCCTCCGCTCTCCTCTCCCTGTCCTCTGCCCTCCAGCCTCCGCTCTCCTCTCCCTGTCCTCTGCCCTCCAGCCTCCGCTCTCCTCTCCCTGTCCTCTGCCCTCCAGCCTCCGCTCTCCTCTCCCTGTCCTCTGCCCTCCAGCCTCCGCTCTCCTCTCCCTGTCCTCTGCCCTCCAGCCTCCGCTCTCCTCTCCCTGTCCTCTGCCCTCCAGCCTCCGCTCTCCTCTCCCTGTCCTCTGCCCTCCAGCCTCCGCTCTCCTCTCCCTGTCCTCTGCCCTCCAGCCTCCGCTCTCCTCCCCCTGTCCTCTGCCCTCCAGCCTCCGCTCTCCTCTCCCTGTCCTCCAGCCTCCGCTCTCCTCCTCTCCCTGTCCTCCAGCCCTCCAGCCTCAGCTCTCCTCTCCCTGTCCTCTGTCCTCCAGCCTCCGCTCTCCTCTCCCTGTCCTCTGCCCTCCAGCCTCCGCTCTCCTCTCCCTGTCCTCTGTCCTCTGTCCTCCAGCCTCCGCTCTCCTCACCCCTCCATATGTAAATGTACAGTATGTGTATATATATGTGTGTATGTAGGCACTTCCGTCACTTTGTCCGCACTTCCCTCAACTTTGTACGTACACACACACACACACACACACACACACACACACACACTCCGCTACTACTAGATCCAATATAGCAAACTACTAGATCCAATAAAGCGTCCAATATGTCTCGCCAAACTACCCGGACGACATATTGGATCCAGTCGTCCGGGGGCGGCGACATGTCGACTCAGGATCCAGGCGGCGGGGAAGACGCAGGGTCGGTGGCAAGTATAGCGGAGTGTGTGTATGCGTGTGTGTCTGTATGTTTGCGCTGACCACTCTGCCCACGGCGCTGCGCTGACTACTGAGCCACCGCACGCACTGCCAACCACTGAGCCACCGCACGCACTGCCAACCACTGAGCCACCGCACGCACTGCCAACCACTGAGCCACCGCATGCACTGCCAACCACTGAGCCACCGCGCAGTGCCAACCACTGAGCCACCGTATACTGTGCTACCCACAGAGCCACCGTATACTGTGCTACCCACAGAGCCGCCTGTATACACACACAATTCATTTCACCGCACTCCCGTATCTATTAGTAAATTAACTATATATGGATTCTAGACTACCTGATTCTTTAGAATCGGGCCGCCATCTAGTTGTTAATAAAGGTCTTGCTATTTAGTATCAATATATCCTAACCCTAGGTGATATTGTCGCTGAGTAACCATCAATATAACTAAGTAGGCCCTGTGTGCTGGAAATAAGCGGTAATAAAGATCTTCACTACCTTTCTTTGGCTGTTCAGTGGAGTTCCATTTCCCGCTGAGATGTTATGTCTCCCTTGCTGTTAAATATATGCGGTGTCTGTGTAAACCACCGCGCTAGGAAGGAGCTGCTGCTCCATACTTCTTGAACGGCGTTCTCCCTGCGTGTCACCGTCGCGTCAGCGGTCACGTGATGCCGTAGGCATGGTTTAGTGTGAGCTGTTACATGGGATGGATACTGCTGTCTTAGTCAGGTGTCACTAATGCATTTCAGAGCACTACGGTATCCTTCATAAGTGTCAAACTTTGACAGCAGTATCCATCCCCTGTAACAGCTCACACTAAACCTGACCTACGTAGGAAAACTCCACGCCCACTGCATCAAGTGACCGCTGACGCGACGGTGATGCGCAGGGAGAACGCCGGTCAAGATGTATGGAGCAGCAGCTCCTTCCTAGCGCGGTGGTTTACACAGACGCCGCATATATTTAACAGCAAGGGAGACATAACATCTCAGCGGGAAATGGAACTCCAGAGGACCCACTGAACAGCCAAAGAAAGGTACAGTGAAGATCCTTATTACCACTTATTTCCAGCACACAGGGCCTACTTGGTTATATTGATAGATGGTTACTCAGCGACAATATCACCTAGGGTTAGGATATATTTATACTAAATAGCAAGACATTTATTAACAATAGATCATAAGGAATGTAGAGGAGATATCTCAGCAGATAAGTACCAGCAAGATATCACACAGTAATACTCTACCAGGGACATATAGGGGGATATATCACTATACAACACTAGAAGGTGACCTATGCTATACCCTGACATATATAAACAATACACTAAAAGCAGTATAATTAGTAAAGAGTTAATGGTCTTTTCACAAACAATTGCAGGACTCCAGATTATCTTCAGCACACCATCACCTGCAGAGAGGACTTCACTAATCAGAATCACTGACACCCATACTTAATAATCTTTTGTATAATTGTAAGTAAAGCAGTACACTTATTAGCAAAGCATTCCACAATACTAGCAAACTTATATTTTAATAAGGATTTACTTTCTTAGATTACCATCATATATAGAGGAATTAGATCCAACAGAATCACTGCACCATAGACTGTTCTGCACAAAATCTACACTTTAACCAGGTAAGTAGAAAGACACATTTTAAGAAAGAAATCCCAACAATAAGCACACACCACAATTAATAGGAGGTATTTTACTCATAGAATCCCAGCATTAGATGCCTGGAACATATTATATCATAGTACTTTATATGAAGAGTGATTGAACCAATTCTCCTCTACAAAGTACCAACTTACTATTTATACAAGTAAGTGAAAACTTGTATTATAAATCTTAGAGGATCTTAAACACCACAAGTAAAAGTTAAAAGGTACCCATTAAATCCATAGGTCCTTATTTTTGGAAAAAAGGTAACCACACATAACTACCAGCACGATAAAAGGTCTGAAAAATCTCCTATACAGCAGGAGGTGAGATTACAATCTCCGAAATAAGGACATTTTTACACAAAGAGATTAATAGCACAGTAAAGACTCTCATATAATATCACCACTTTGTTTATAGATTGAGCATAGAAAAATTGAAGGCAAATTCAATACAACGAACCCAAAGGATCGCCTATAACCTATAGAACCCACACATAAGCTGAAGAAGAAGCCCCTAGAAAAGGAATCCCTGCCAAACTAGGAGACCATCTGTACTAACAACATCACTCCAAAGAATTGCATCTATATTCTGATTGTGTTGTGTATACACATGGTATTAGAGTTTGAAAAACCTTTTATTGGGGTATTCTACTAGACACCATTTACTACTTAGGTATATATTTTTATTGGTGTGGCACTTTAAGTGCATTTTTAATAACGTTTTTAAATAGTGAGTTATACGCGCACATTTTAAAGAACAACAGATTGTTTTATACTACCTGAATCGGTACATAGTGAATAAAATAAGAGATTGTACACATACTACCTAGTATCAAATAATGTAATAATAGGATACAATTTATTTGTTTTTTAAATAAACATCCCAAAAAAATGATTGAACAGACGAATCTGGTAATTAATTTATGCGATATACCTACCTAAGAGTTAGCGCCTATCCTTAACCACTTATCTGATTCTTTAAAATTGGTCGAGGATTAGCAGGTATACGGGGAGTACGTGGACCTTTTGGTTTGTTGGGAGTATTCTTTTTCCAATTATACACCAAATTCGTTTGATAACCCTTTAAATCTCGATTATATTTCAATTTCTTGGTCTCCATTATAATATTTTCTAATTCCTCGATGCTTTTATTCGTGCGATCATTTAAAGACTCAGTCAGCATGTGATTCATGTTTATCCACCTCTTGTTGCAACATCTTGATATTATACTCCAGATTGGAGAGTTTAGTTTTTTCCTCCTCCAGAATTAAAGGGATCCTGTCACCCCCAAAACACCTCATAAGGTATTAAAAGATGTCCCTAGAGCATATTATCACTTATACTGCACTCCTTTTGGCTCCTAAATGCATCTAGTGAAAATGTATAAAAACGTTATTAAACTCACTCATTAGCGATGTTAATGAGTGGCTACTGTATGCATAGTCACCCAGGCAGGCTATCCCTCCTCATAATATCACGCCTCAATAGGCGTGATCTTAACGCTGATTGAAATGCGCGCCTCCCCTCTCTCCTGTGCCGGCCAGGCTGCAGTGTGCTGCTGTATGACGCGAATCGCATCATTTCTGGCTTCGGGTGATGTATGTACATCCGTGCCACTCTGTTAGCTTCAAGCCCCGCACTGCGCATGTGTACTGGAGGCATAACAGAGCGGCGCGGGTGTACCACGTCACCTGAAGCCGGAAATGACGCGATTCGCGTCATACAGCCGCACTGCAGCCACGCCGACACACAGGAGAGCGGGGAGGCGCGCATTTCAATCAGCGTTGAAGATCACGCCTTTTAAGGCGTGATATTATGAGGAGGGAGAGCCTGCCTGGGTGACCATGCATACAGTAGCCACTCATCAACATCGCTAATGAGTGAGTTTAATAACGTTTTTATACATTTTCACTAGATGCATTTAGGAGCCTAAAGGAGTGTAGGATAAGTGTTAATATGCTCTAGGGACATCTTTTAATACCTTATGAGGCGTTTTGGGGGTGACAGGGTCCCTTGAAATGTATTAATTTTAATGAACAGTTCGATAGAACCTCATTCCATCTGAAAGTGAATTCCTCATCAAATTGGTTGTACCATACTTTTTAATCCGTAAACCTATAGGATCATCTGTTGTGAGAGGTATTTACCCAAAGTAGCATGATCACACCACACTTTTAAGTGCTGTAACAAACTTCTCCAGAGCATTAAAAGCCTTTTCAATATCAGACATTAGAATTTTGTACAATTGTATCCAGAGTAATTGCAGGAGTCATTTCCTTTCCCTGTTCCCCCAAGAAATCGGCGTGAGGCTCCCAAACTGCAAAAAGATATTTACCGAATATTATGGATTCCACTGCAAGATATTTATCTCTCTGCCATGAGATGCGGTCTAAAAAAAAAAAAAAAAAAAAAAGTCTACTCTATTCTCTAAAACAATTGTACAAAATTCTAATAAGTCTGATATTGAAAAGGTTTTCAATGCTTTGGAGAAGTTACTGATATTTGTATCTACACCTTAAACACTGGAGCTCTCGTTATAATTGCCAGCTATCCGCCCCAGGTGATGCCGTGTTTCTGTATACCCTTTACTAGTTAAAACCGTATTCATATACATCCAACTTCTGTATGATATAAATATATTAGGTAAAGCGCACAATCTGGCTGGTGGCTGGAACCTCTCCTTTTAGTCTATAGATTTGTTATTAATAGACACAGAGACCAAGAACAGTGTATTTATATAACCCTTTCTTAGGAATTTTATTGAACTTCTTTAAAACAATTTTAAAATTTTAAAACAATTAATCACATCTAAAATCATAGCATGCAAAAACAATTGAGTAGAGATGAGCAAGTATTAAAATGCTTGGGTGCTCGAAGCTCGGGCCGAGCATCCCAAGATACTCGTGTACTCGCCCGAGCACTGAGCCCAATGTTATCCTATGGGAGACCAGAGTATTTTTCTGGCATGACCCCCGGCAGCATGGAAAAACCCTAAAAATGTCACAAAAGTATCAGAACAGTGCAGAAAGGACATGGGAACATCATGGGGAAGACCCCTGTAAGCATTTCTGACTCCAAGGTCACTGATGTCAACAATGTTGTCAGACTATTACGTCACTTTTACGGACTGTCAAGAAAACGTTACAAAATGAAACCAAAATGGATTTTCATGGAGAAAATATTAAGGGCTCATACTCATTGTGAGACAGAGTTGGTGTATGTTATTTTTTGGATTACATGAAAGATTTTTTTTTAAAAAGAATTGTGTGGCACTCCCATGCCCCTGGATAGAGGCGTGCATGAGGGCCTCTTAATATTGTGCCCATTATAAGAAAGTGGGTCTTTTGTAGGATTGTCCTAGGCAGGGCTGACTAAAATAATGTGGCACTTCAATGCCCCTAGAAAGAAACATGGAGAGCCTCTAAATATTGTTCCCATTACAAAGGCGCGGGTCTCCTGTACTTGTAATGCCCATTCTGTAAGCATAGACCAAAACATTTACCCCTGGGGGGTATACATGAAACTACTGCCTAACTTTTGAACGGTTAGGGTCATCATCATCATAAACATGATGTAAAAAATTATGTTTTCGTGGCATCATGAACCATGGTCTCACTGATTATCGGATGATGGCGGATGAGAAGGAGGAGCAGTACAGCAAGTAGCCAAAGTCATGAAGTGTGTACCCATGTGTGGGTGTGCGGAGGTGCATGGAAATTTAGCAACACAACATTTAAATTCCGCTATCATTTGGTGGTGGTGTGGTGAAGTCAGGCCCAATCCAACCCTTGTTCATCTTGATCAGAGTCAGCCTGTCAGCATTTTCAGTTGAAAGGTGGGTGCGTTTATCAGTAATGATTCCACCTGTAGCACTAAAAACAAGCTCTGACAAAACGCTAGCGGCAGGGCAGGCAAGGACTTCCAAGGCGTAGAGAGACAATTCCTGCCACGTGTCCAGCTTTGATACCCAATAATTATAAAGCACAGAGGAGTCTAGGAGCACTTTTGTATGATCGGCAAGGTACTCCCTCAGCATCTTCGCAAACTTTGCAGTCCTTGTGACCCTACCCCGCACTTCAGGGCCTGTGCTACGGGAGGTGCTGAGAAAACTGTCCCAGATGTTTGAGCGTGTTCCCCTACCTCTGCTGGATTGGATTGTGCCTCTCTCGGCTGGACGCCTTGGTTGTCTACCGACCGAATCGGGACCTCTGCCGCTAGTGTTTTCAGAAGGGAATTTTTTGACCAATTCCGCGACTATGGCCTTCTAGTACTGCAGCATTTTTGTAGACCTCTCCGCCTCGGGAATAAGAGAAATAAAGTTCTCCTTGTAGCGCGAGTCTAAAAGTGTCACCAACCAGTAATGAGTGTCCGCCAAGATGTTGATAACGCGAGGGTCACGAGACAGGCAGCGTAACAAAGTCAGCCATGTGCGCCAGACTGTTAACAGGCAAGACTTCAGGGTCCTTACCAACAGCATGACTGTCCATTCTGGCCTCCTCCTCCTGTCCCCTGTCCTCTGCCATCCACGCTGAACCGACGATCTGACTGTTGTGCATGTATGATAGTCAATTCCGCTTGAAAGTAGCTCTATTTCTTCATCCTCGTCATAGTCCTCCAATGCACGTTGGGATGAGATGAGGCTGGGCAGTATGTAATCACCCAGTACGGTTTCTTCCTGCAAATCATCGTGCTCCGCCTGCAATGCATAGTCTTTGATTTTGAGCAGACAGCGTTTTAGAAGACAGAGAAGCGGAATGGTGATGTCAATGATGGAGTTATCGCCACTCACCATCTTGGTGGCGTCCTCAAAGTTTTGGAGGATGGTACACATGTTGGACATCCATGTCCACTCCGGATGTCTTATTTGTGGAGTTTGAACCGTACACCAACGGCATAGTTGATGCTGGTACTCAACAACTGCCCCCTTCTGCTCACAAATCCTGCCCAACATGTGCAGTGTGGAATTCCAACGCGTGGGGACATCACACACCAGTCTGAGCCGGAAGCTGCAAACGCCGCTGAAAGCCTGTAAGACCGGCAGAAGCAGTAGGTGACTTTCTAAAATGGGCACACAGGCGGCGTACTTGACAAGCAGATCGGACAGCTCCGGGTAGGATTTAATAAACCGCTAAACCACACGAGGTTGAGCACATGGGCCACTCATGGAACGTGTCAGCTCGCCTCTCCTCAGAGCCGCCACCAGGTTCCGGCCATTGTCACACACGACCAATGCCTGGCTGTAGGTTCAGTGGTGTGAGCCAGTGATCTGCCTGTGTTTCAGACCGGTCCACAACTTTTCAGCATTGTGGCGTTTGTCACTTACGCATATTAGCTTCAGCACAGCCTGTTGCCGCTTAGCCGAGGCAGTGCTGCAGTGCTTCCAGCTTGGTACTAGTGTGGAAGGTGAAGTGGAGGAGGCTGAGGAGCACGAAGTTCCGAAGCTGTACACTGTGGGCGAAACCCTGACTGAGTTAGGGCCTGCAATCCTTGGTGTCAGAAGGATGTGTTCCGTCCCAAGCTCAGACTGGGTACCGGCTTCCAGAATATTAACCCAGTGTGCCGTCAGCGAGATGTACCGGCCCTGCCCACAAGCACTTGTCCATGTGTCCATGGTTAGGTGGAGTTTGCCTGAAACTGCGTTAAGGGCACGTGTGATGTTTTGTGACACATGCTTATGTAATGCGGGGATGGCACACCGGGAAAAATAGTGGCGGCTGGGGACCGAGTAACGTGGGACAGCCGCCGCCATCAGGTTGCAGAATGCTTCCGTCTCCACTAGCCTAAAAGGTAACAATTCCAGTGCAAGCAGTCGCGAAATGTGTGCATTTAGAACTGTGGCATGTGGGGCGTTGGCAGCGTATTTGCGCCTGCGTTCCAAAGATTGGTGTATGGATAACTGAACGCTGCACTGGGACAAGGACGTGGTTGATGATGGTGCCATTTCTGCTTGTGCAACTTCAGGTGAAGGACAGGAGGCATCTTTGCATGCAGTATGGACAGGGGATTTTCTTGCACGCACAACAGTGGAAGACGCAGCAGTGTCACCCGCAGACACTGCTCCTGGACTCTGCTGTACATCTCACAAAGTTGGGCGCTTTGCTGACATGTGCCTGATTATGCTGGTAGTGGTCAGGCTGCTACTTTTGCTACCCCTGCTGATGCTGGCATGGCAGGCGTTGCAAATGGCCTTTTTGGAATTCTCTGCAGACACCTTAAAAAACTGCCAGACTCGGAAAGACCTAACAGTTGTACTGGTAACTTCTGTCGTGTTGTTGCTCCGGTGAACGGTTGCCTGCCTTCTGCCTGCGGCAACCACCCTGCTTCTTCCGGCCTGTTGTGATGCTACGCCTAACTCCCCCTGTGCACTGCTGTCCTCGCTCTGCATGTCCTCCTGCCAGGTTGAGTTAGTTACTGGATCATCCACCACAGTCTTCCACTTCCGCACCCTGGTCCTCCTCCTGACTTTCTGGCAATTGTGTCTCATCATCATCCACCTCTTGTTGAGACACGTTCCCACCATTGTCTTCGTGAGACCATGGCTGCTCAAATATTTGTGCATCGGTACATACGATCTCCTCATGACCCACTTCAACTGGAGCTGGCGAGAGGCCATAATCTACGAATGGATAAGTGAACAGCTCTTCAGAGTGTCCAAGTGTGGGATCAGTTATGTCCGGGGCCGGGCACTCGGCATGGTGGGAGGAAGGAGGATCAGGGTGTGGAATATGCGGTTCAGTCTCACGGCTATTGACACTTGACCGTGTGGAAGACTGGGTATTTGTGGTGGTGCCAAACTGACTGGAATAATTATCCGCTATCCAACTAACAAGCTGTTGACACTGGTCTTGGTTTAATAGTAGTGTACTGCTGCGGTCCCCTAGAAAATGAGACAGGAAGGTTGAGCGAGATGATGTGGGCGTTTGTCGTGGTGCAATTCAAGCTTGCACATGCCCACGCAGGGCCGGCTCCAGGTTTCTGTGGGCCCCGGGCGAAAAGGTCTCAGTGGGCCCCCTTTAAGTACATATCGCGGACTATATATATATATATATATATATATATATATATATATATATATATATATATATATATATATTATATATATATATATGTATATATATATATATATTGCCGCACACTTACCGCAAGCCCCATAGACAATGCATGGGGCTTGCCGCAAACGTGCAGCAAGTGCAGCCGCTAGACGGAAAATGCGGCAGATGCAGGTTTTTTTTACCGCAACTGCCACATTTAAAAAAAAACTCCTATGTGAAGGCAGCCTTACAGGAACAGTGACTGCCGAGTCCAGCAAGAGCTGTTTCTGACAGTGAGTATATTACACATTGTTAGGAGCGGGCTAAAATGCGATTGCGTTCCCTTGCGCCTTTTAAAACTACCCTTCAAATGCAAAATGTTGCATTTTTGTGCGTCTGAGGATGCTTGGTATATACACAAGCATCCTGAAGCACACAAATAATGCAAGCAGCTCAATGGAGCCGCACTGCCATATGGTGGCACCGCAGCCAAGCAGAGTGTCTGGCCGTCCGGATCTCTCTTCTCCTCACCTTTCTTCTCGCTGTTCCGGTCTCCTCTGGTCGCTCTGCACATATCAGCACAGTGATGACATCGTGCCCCTCCATGCTGAGCTGCAGAATGCAGACAGCGGCAGAAGAGACTATGGAGAAGAATGCTGCTGGCAAAGGTGGCTGAGACTATAGGAGCGGAATCCGCGGGGGGCTACCACTGGTACACATACCTCGTACACACTCAGCTCTGCTCCGTACACCTCGTACACACGCGGCTCTGCTCCGTACACCTCGTACACACGCGGCTCTGCTCCGTACACCTCGTACACACGCGGCTCTGCTCCGTACACCTCGTACACACGCGGCTCTGCTCCGTACACCTCGTACACACGCGGCTCTGCTCCGTACACCTCGTACACACGCGGCTCTGCTCCGTACACCTCGTACACACGCGGCTCTGCTCCGTACACCTCGTACACACGCGGCTCTGCTCCGTACACCTCGTACACACGCGGCTCTGCTCCGTACACCTCGTACACACGCGGCTCTGCTCCGTACACCTCGTACACACGCGGCTCTGCTCCGTACACCTCGTACACACGCGGCTCTGCTCCGTACACCTCGTACACACGCGGCTCTGCTCCGTACACCTCGTACACACACGGCTCTGCTCCGTACACCTCGTACACACACGGCTCTGCTCCGTACACCTCGTACACACACGGCTCTGCTCCGTACACCTCGTACACACACGGCTCTGCTCCGTACACCTCGTACACACACGGCTCTGCTCCGTACACCTCGTACACACACGGCTCTGCTCCGTACACCTCGTACACACAAGGCTCTGCTCCGTACACCTCGTACACACACGGCTCTGCTCCGTACACCTAGTACACACTCGCCTCTGCTACATTCACACTGTAAATCCCTCCTGACCCCACACATAACCTTCACCTAATTGCCATACACCTAGTACACACTCACCTCTGCTACATTCACACTGTAAATGCCTCCTGACCACACACAAACTTCACCTTATTTGAGCATCATTGATGGCCAGCAGAGTCCTGGATACACTGAGGAGCTGATCATGAGACCCCTGACTCCTCCCCTCCATGTGACATCATCGCAGGTCCTGTAAGCACAGAGTGTGTGCAGCTCTGTCGCTCCCGTGGAGGGGGGAGGAGGGAGACCTCCGGTGCTGCAGCCTGCAGGAGCCTGAAAATGACCCCCCAGCTGCCCCCTGGATATGGCTCTGGCTGTGGGGGCAGTGCTCAGGGGCCCCTGAGGCTAGGGTCACACTTGCATTGTGACCCTAGTCTTATGCAAGTATTGTATGTTGCAACGCTGCTATGCGCTGGAGGCAGCCCATAGAAACCCGACGTTTACCGTGACAACCACTCGTTGTCAATGTAAACTGCGGGTTTCTATGGGCTCAGTTGCTGGCAGCGCATAGCGTTAAACGCTCTGCGCTGCAGCAGACAATACTTGCGTCAGGCTAGGGTCACAACACAAGTGTGACCCTAGCCCTCAGGGGCCCGGTGGGCCCCCTCCAAGCCGTCGGGCCCCGGCACTTGCCCGGGTACGCCGGGTGCTGACGCCGGCCCTGTGCCCACGGCCTCTGCCTGCACCACCATTACGTCCAGTTCCTTGTCACTGGCCTTGCACATTTTCAATGTTGTGCTGCCTGTATACAGCTAAATGAAGACATCCAAAAGATGGTTATTAGCTGCACACAGATTACAGAGGTTTAATTCTGGCAGCTGAAACGGTCAGACACAAACGCTGACGCGTATACCGTGTTTTGGCGTATACTAATTGGAGCTACAACCTACTCCTGCTGCACTAAGATGCTAAATGAACGCAGACAAGAGTTGTTTTTTAGCTGGACACAGATTAGAGATTAAGGCCCTGCAGGTGGACTGGTCAGAAACGCTGACGAGAATACCGAGTCTTTTGGCGTATCCCAATTTACGCTACAACCTACACGGTGTTGCAAATTATTATGCAAAAAGAGTTTAGGAGTGATAAGGTTAGAATTTTTTTTTTTGTTATTTAAAATCATTCATGGTGATGTGTGTCAGGGCTCTTTACATCAATGAAAGCAATTGCAGACACCTGTGCAAATTAGTTTGGCACGTATGTCCAAATAAAGGCAAGACTACTTAAGAAGGCTGTTCCACATTATTAAGCAGCCTACATTTGTTGCCAAAATGTGAAAGAAAAAAGGATGTGTCGGCTGCTGAGAAGCCACAAATTGTGGAGTATTTAGGTCAACGCATGACTACAATCAACATTGCCAAGACACTTCATCGTGATCATCGCACAATCAAGAAGTATGTAGCGGATTCCCAGCACACACGTGTGTGCTGATAAGGAAAAATTGAGGACTCTTACCCAACAGGCAATTGCGTCATGTTAAAAGAGCAGCTGTAAAAATGCCTTGTCATAGCAGCAGACACGTTTTTGAAGCTGCTGGTGCCTCCAACGTCCCCCCAAACAACAAGATGCAGGGTCCTTCAGAGGTTTGCAGCTGTGCGTAAACCATCCCTGTCGACCACCTCTATCCACTTCACGCAAGCAGAAATGGCTACAGTGGGCCAAACGATACAAGAAGACTGACTTCCAAACTGCTTTGTTCACCGATGAGTGCCATGCAATGCTCAATGGTCCAGATGGATGGAGTGGAGGATGGCTGGTTGATGGACACCCCATGAAAACACAGCTAAGGCGCCAACAAGGATGAGATGGAGTAATGTTGTGGGCTGGAATCATGGGAGAGAGATTGTCGGCCCCTTTAGGATCTCTGAAGGGGTAAAGATGAACTGCATAATCTATGTGCAGTTTCTAAAACAGCACTTCCTGCCATGGTTCAAGAGGAAGAACCGTGCTTTTCGCAGCAAGATCATTTTCATGCATGATAAGGCACAGTCTCATGCTGCAAATAACACATCTGCATCTCTGGCTGCTATGGGCATAAAAGAGGACAAACTTATGGTGTGGCCACCATCTTCCCCTGACCTTAACCCCATTGAGAACCTCTGGAGCATCATCAAAAGGAGTGTCTATGATGGCAGGAGGCAGTTCACATCTAAGCAACAGCTCTGGGAGGGTATTCTGTCCACATGCAAAACAATTGAAGCACATACCATCCAAAAACTGAAATTCAATGGATGAGAGAGTTCAGAAGGTTCTTTCGAACAAGGGCTCCTATGTGCAAATGTAACATCACCTAGAATAAAGTTTTGACTTGAAAACTGTTTGATTTCATTTTGTAATAAGCTGATAATGCTTATAATTTCACAATTGACCATTTTTTTGTTCAAAATAAAAAGGTTGAAAACTCTGCTGTGCATAATAATTTGGAACATGCATTTTGAGTGTTTATTATTTTTAAAAATATACTGTTTTCATTGAAATTTTTTGGAAAAAACTGCCTATCATACTAGAATAGTAGATGACTGGAAAATAACAAGACTGCAATTCATATAGGTAATTTAGTGAAAATATGAGGAAATATTGTTTGCATAATAATTTGGAACACAGTGTACTACTGCTGCACTAAGATGCTAAATGAATGCATACAAGAGTTGGTTTTTAGCTGGACACCAAGATTAGAGATTAGGGTCCTGCAGGTGGACTAGTCAGACACAAACACTGACGAGAATACCGAGTCTTTTGGCGTATCCTAATTTTAGCTCTATAAGCAGGAGTAGGTTGTAGCGTAATTAATCCCTAAAAGCACTGTTTTGGGATGGATAAGCCTGTACACCAGCCCAGATGTGATGCAGGCTGGTATACTGGCACAACGAAGTTCGCTATATACCCTGCCTCCTGCCTGCCTGTATGCAGCTCTATTAGTCCTCAGAAGGATTGTTATGGTAATTCGTTTGTCAGCCTGCGCCTACACTAGCTGAAAGGCCACAAATCTGTCCTCAATCAGCAGCACCTCACCCTACACTGACTGTCTGTGGAGCAAAGTGACGAGCACAGCGCAGTCAGGTCTTAGACCAGAGGTCCCCAATGTCAGTCCTCGAGGGCGAACCAGTGCAGGTTTCAGGATTTCCTTACTATTGCACAGGAATTGGAATCATTGCCTGCTGTGGCAATACTAAGGAGATCCTGAAAACCTGCACTGGTTCGGCCCTCGAGGACTGACATTGGGGACCTCTGTCTTAGACAAACGTGAGCAAGAGAAAGAGTAAACAAAGGGGAGGGCAATCCTTAATTGCATAGCCAATAGGGAGAGATGCCACCCCAAAAGAAAGGAATCCTCTAGTAGCAGTCTACAACCTTAAGAAAGGAGGCCGTGACCTCTGAAACATGTTGGTGTAGACGCTACTGACATCGCACAGCACCCTGCATGCATCACCCCGCTCTGCTGCTTGACCGCACAGACCGTGACAGAACATCAGCTGATCGGGAGAGCGCGCCCCAGCCACAAAGGCGCCAACGGAAGAGGAGATATGCGGTGTCTTGATCACGCGCCCAGATCTATCTCTACAGCAAGGAGAGACCGAACGCCAAATAGGAGGAGAATCCAACTAGAAGGTAACAAGTAAGTGCCTAAACAGGGGGAGAATTAAGCTGTCAGCAGCAGCAGTGACTGAAAGATATACTGTACATTTCAGAGAGGAGAGCTAGAAACTATACATCGGTATACAGCAGCCCCGCATCCCAGTAATGCAGGGCCCCCCCAGCGTCTCTCCGGTCACCTGTAAAGCAAGCTATACTTATCAGTGTCCCGCTCGCAACCGCCGCTGCCGACATCCGCGATCCTCCATCTTCATGCGGACTCCTCTTCCCGTTTCTGTCGCGTCGCCGGCAAATGACGTCATTCCCGGCGACGCGCACAGGAAACAGGAAGGAGTCGCATGAAGATGGAGGATCGCGGATGTCGGCAGCGGCGGGTGCGAGCGGGACACTGATAAGTATAGCTTGCTTTACAGGTGACCGGAGAGGACGCTGGGGGGGCCCTGCATTACTGGGGCTGCCTGTATAAATACCGCTGGGGTGCTATATACCTCTGGGGCCCTGTATACTAACACTGGGGCTGTGTATATACCTCTGGGTCCCTGTATACTACCACTGGGGCTGCTATATACCTCTGGGGCTGCTATATACTACCACTGGGGCTGCTAATATACTAACCACTGGGGCTGCTATATACTACCACTGGGGCTGCTATATACTACCACTGGGGCTGCTATATATAACCACTGGGGCTGCTATATACTACCACTGGGGCTGCTATATACTACCACTGGGGCTGCTATATACTACCACTGGGGCTGCTATATACTACCACTGGGGCTGTATATACTACCACTGGGGCTGGTATATACTACCACTGGGGCTGCGTGTATATACCACTGGGCTGCGTGTATACTACCACTGGGGCTGCTGTATCTACCTCTGGGACTGGTGTATACACACTGCTGGGGGCTGTATACTTGTGTCTAGGGTCCACCCTCGGCTTTACACGAGTCAATAGATTTTCCCAGGTTTGGGGGCAAAAGTAGGGGGGTCGGCTTATACACGGGTCGGCTTATACACGTATATACGGTATATTTATATTATTACAGGCATACAGAGAGGGACAACGGGAGGAAGCGCCAGAACAAGGGACTCCTACTACTGTTATCAAGATCCCTCATAATCCAAAAAATCTAGTTTTAAAAAACCTTTATAAAAATTGTTTTTTGCAAGCTATGATTTTAGATGTGATGTTTTAAAATTTTAAAATTGTTTTAAAGAAGTTCAATAAAATTCCCAAGAAAGGGTTATATCAATACACTGTTATTAATAGACACCGAGACCAAGAACAATCTATAGACTAATGGTGGGTTTACACACACCAATTTATCTGTCCAACTTCTGACCAACTTACTGATTGCAGTGAAATCATGGACACACTGCTCCATTTTGTGGCTGTGTACAAATGTAACTATGTGGTCCATGATTTCACTGCAACCAGCAAGTTGGTCAGAAGTTGGACAGATAAGTTGGTGTTTGTAAACCCACCATAAAAGAGAAAAGGTACCAACCACTAGCCAGATTGTGCGCTTAACCCACATATATCAACACACACACACACACACACACACACACACACACACGTATACATATACACACAGAAGTTGGATATATATGAATACGGCTTTGGAGAAGTTTGTTACAGCACTTAAAAATGTGGTGGGATCATGCTACCATGGGTAAATGCCTCTCAAGCCAGATAATCCCTAGAGTTAAATGATCCCATGAATAAAAGAATCGTGGAATTAGAAAATACTATAATGGAGACCAAGAAATTGAAATATAATCAAGATTTAAAGGATTACCGTATATACTCATGTATAAGCCGACCCGTGTATAAGCCGACCCCCCTACTTGTGCCCCCAAAACCTGGGAAAACCTATTGACTCGTGTATAAGCCGAGGGTGGACCCCAGCACAGGTATACAGCAGCAGCCCCAGAGGTAGTATACAGCAGCAGCCCCAGAGGTAGTATACAGCAGCAGCCCCAGAGGTAGTATACAGCAGCAGCCCCAGAGGTAGTATACAGCAGCAGCCCCAGAGGTAGTATACAGCAGCAGCCCCAGAGGTAGTATACAGCAGCAGCCCCAGAGGTATACAGGCCCCCCCCCCATCAAAATCCAGGGCCCCCCCCTTGCGCGGCAAACCTGTAAAGTAAAATCATACTTATCACTGTCCTGTCGCGCCGTCCCCGCTGCCGACATCACGATCCTGGGCTTCATTCCGTGTCTTCCGCCTTCCTGTGGTCGCGGGCAATGACGTCATTGCCCGCGACCACAGGAAGGCGGAAGACGCGGAATGAAGCCCGGGATCGTGATGTCGGCAGCGGCGGGACGGCGCGACAGGACAGTGATAAGTATGATTTCACTTTACAGGTTTGCCGCGCAAGGGGGGGGCCCTGGATCTTGATGGGGGGGGCCTGTATGCCTCCGGGGGAAGCCTGAAGTTCTGTATACTCGCGTATAAGCCGAGGGGGGACTTTTTAGCCCAAATTTTGGGCTGAAAAACTCTGCTTATACGCGAGTTTATACGGTATCAATCGAATTCGATGTATAATTGGAAAAAGAATACTCCCAACAAAGCAAAAGGTCCACGTACTCCCCGTATACCTGCTAATCCTCGACCAATTTTAATGAATCCACCTAAAGGGAAACAATCGTAACATCAGTTTTTCTCACCAACCATTCCATGGGATGTTTGATTTTTTTCTCGGAATCCAGCATTGACGGCGCTTCCACATCTTAGCGGAGCCCTACGGGGTGTGTAATGCTTTTACCTAAAATGTGAATAAAGCACAAAGAAGCAGTACAAGGCACCAACATTTTTTCTTTATTCATTTGCAGTCGCGTAGTTGCCATACCATCGTCTGGTGCTTGGAATCCAGAAGTAATTTGCAGGTGGAGCCATTTCCTTTCCCTGTTCCCTCAAATAATTGATAAATTCTACCAACGGCTGGAGAAAGCTGGACTGCAAGACAGCACTGGACTAAAAGCACAAGAGCAGGTGCCAAGTACTAGATCCGCAGAAGCAGGGATATGCCACACAAAACAGAGATCAAAGGTGCAAACTTTGTAAAGAAACTTCGGAAACAGTCCAACACTGTGGCAGAAGTAAAATGCAAGCAGGAACAGTGTACAGGACATTAGAAAAAATTAGAGTCCAGCTCAACAGGACTGTGCAGGTGAAAAAAATTATATATAAAGTCACACTTTTTTTGTACAATTTTTGTTTAAGATAATGGTATGTTATTCAACTATTTATGATGCCATTGTGTATGCGATTCATTTGTAACACAAATGTTATCACTTTTTAACCCTAACTCATCTGAAAGTTGGCTAAAAATGCAAGAAAAAAAAAAAAAAGAAAAAAAGAATACATCTTTTTCTATGGTAGCAAATAACTGCTAGTGTTTTCCTGTGAAAATGTGCAGTTGTTTGCTAGCTTTTATATATGTCATGTTACATTTGTGTAATTTAACAACAATATTGAAAAAGTGTTAATTTTGTACGTTTCAATAGTACATTTATTGCATAAGGTATTTCAGCAAGGTTTCAATTTGTGCTTGTGCATTAAAAGTTCCTTGATTATGTTGCCTTGTAAGAATGTTTTCCATTTCATAGGAGGCTATTCATATTAATTCATAAAGGCTTGTATTGTGTTGTCACCTGTTTATAATTTTTCTTTATAAATGTTGAAATATGAAATTAGGAAAAATGCAATAATCGTAACACCATAATTACACATTTTTTATATATTCAATAAAAATAATTTAATATAAATGTTATAATATTTTACTTGCAAAGAACACACATTCACTTTCATAACGTGTTATAATTATATCGTGTCATTATTAAATACTCTTGGGGTTTTTATTCTGGTGCATAATTTATTTTTTCTTATTTCAACATTTCACTATTGCATGTGTTTTTCATAATTTTGGGTGCGACTTTATGTATAATTATTTTTTCACCTGCACTGTGGAAAAATTTCATAGACGCTAATAATTTGTAGTTTTGTAATGCAGTCTATTTGTTACATTGCTTGCCATATGTAACACCTAATTGTTAAGTGAATTAAGAACATCTGTGTTATACTCTTTAGAAGAATATTTAAATGACTACATGTTATTTGCCATTTTTCACGATCAAGACTGCTTAGTGTAGTCGAAACACGTCGACTGGGTCATGTTGACCACGTAAATTTTCATTTTTTGTATGCACTATTTTCTTTTGTAAAAGAAAAAAGAAAATCCAGTCCTGTTGAGCCGGACTCCAATTTTTTCTATTAGGGTGGAAACACACTATCCTACTTACATGCGAGTCTCTCAGACTAGACTCTGATCAGTGACCCTGAACGGCCTCTCCTCTCAGGACGGGAGTGTGATGATACACAGCAACACAAGCAGCTGACACTCCCGTCCAGAGAGGGAGAGGCCGTTCAGGTTCACTGATCCGAGTCCCGTCCGAGAGACTCGCATGTAAGGCTGGTTTCACACTGCAGTTTTTTTCCTGATCAGGTTCCATGCAGTTTGTGTGCCAAAACCAGGAGAGAAACTTGCAGAGAAAAACTATTAATTGAAAGATTCTCTACTGGTTTTGGCACACAAACCGGATGGATTCTGATCAGGGAAAAAACTGCAGTATGAAACCAGCCTAAGTAGGATAGTGTGTTTCCACCCTTATCCTTGATGCGAGGCCAGGGAGAGGCCGGTGTCTGAGCCCCAGGTGGATCAACAGAGCAACTGGGTGAGCTGGAATCAAGTTTCTATATGAACAGCGTACACCAAATGCCACAACCATTTAGTGGGAATTGTATACAGGAATATCTGTACAGCATATGGGCTAAATCCCTATAAGTCCAGGTGGGAGACCCCAGAAAAAGTGGTGGAGAAGGAAAGGGCTAAAATCCTGTGGGACTTAAATATCCAGCCAGATAAGCAGGTGTTGGCCAACAAACCAGATATCGCGATAGTGGACAAAGATCAGAAGACAGCAATGATGATAAATGTGGCATTGCCAAATGACAGTAACATTAGAAAGAAGGAATATGAGAAGCTGGAGAAATACCAGGGCCTCAAAGAACAACTGGAGAGGATGTGGAAGGTGAAGGTAAAACAGCGATACAGTAGTGCTCCTAATTGCAAAATTGACTACAACAGATTCCTGAAGCTACATCTTAACTCTGTCCAAGAAGGGAGTGCTATAAATCAAATAATGTACGCTTTTGACACTCATATATATATTAATTCTATATATATATATATAAATTAATAATAATATAACTACACCTACTCTATAACACACACACACACACACACAATATATGTACATGCATACACACCAGTTTAAATGCAACTGTCAGAAATTGACAGTGGCATGTATATGGCTTAGAAACGTAATCAGAGCAAGCTCCAAACTCTGGTGTTAGAGGCAGGCTACTGGCTATATAAATACAGCACCTGAGCCCACTGTATCCCTGCAACTGATATGGGTTGCACCAGCACTTCCTGTTGGGATGGATTTAATGTACATTATAAAATATAAAAAAAAAATTTATAGAAAAAACACACACCACACAAACATCTCATGATTAATGTTTGACAAGATTTTTAGGCTTTCTAATGCTTTGACCTTAAACCACATTCCCATTCCTAAAATCGTGGATGGACTTTTAATCAGCTTTCCTCCTTAACCCTGAACTATTGAGGACAGTCACCCTCAGCCGACGGCCTCTCTGTTGCTGGCGGACCTCTCTGCCGTCCTCTTCCTACAAGTGGAGCTCAGGCGCTGGCTCTTGTGGGGGTCGCTGTGCTCTAGCAGCTGGACGAGGGCCTGGAAGCAGCGGCTGTGCCTGCAAATTCAAGAGAATTACTAAATATAGTAAGAGGGAAAAAAACCTGGACAAAATTCCAGTGAGAGACTTTAGCAGCTGCAGTGCATGAGATAAAGTGTTAGGCAGGCAACCAGAGGTTAATGACCGCAATATCTATTCCCACAGCCTCACATAGAGAGGGCAGCAGATATAACAGGGGTGCAAGGACCACAACCCCCTCATATCTGCCAACTGCCATGACAAAGATTATAGGAAGAATGTCTCAAAATGTCTCAACATTATAGCCATTAAGGGAAAGAAAAAAAAAAAAAAACTAAATCCCCTCCATCAGCATAAAACAGCAGGAGTCAATGATCAGTGTACAGAACCTGTCCAGGTGGCTCCTGCCCACGAGCTCTGCCGCGGGCCCGGGATCTGGCTCGTCCACTCATCTTTTATCTCTGCAAAGGAAACAGATCAATTTTAATAAATAAAAAACCCTGCAAAAAAATAAGATACATCATTCACGCTAAAAAACTGCTAAAATCCATCCAGCTCAACACAAAAACGGACTACCAGTTTACTGAGGGGGCAGATTAAAGCCTCCTACTTGAATGCTACATAGGAGAGACCAAACACACACACAGGCCTGTCCCTTACTAAGTGTGTCATCTTTCTTCAGAAATGGATTCCTATACTCACTTCTCAGTAGAGCTCTATTTTATCTTCTAGGATCTAGGTTATGAAAGCTCTCTAGGAAGTGTCTTCTCACCCCAGAGCAGGATGGATACTGCTTAACACTACTGTTCAAGGTCCTCCAAGCTGCTGGTTTCTAATCACTATTTCAAATCATCAAATCACTGTAGAGCTGGATTCCCAGCTACATTGCTCACTGCTTTAATATTTCTAGGCTGTAGAGATTTATAATAACAACTGTCTTATCTCATCTCAAAGCTGGAATCAGAGATGCACTACTCAGCCATGCTTTTTTTTTTTTTTTAAACTAATCGTGGTTTTCCAAAAATATAACAAACACCACCCCCAACACAGGAGGGTAGAAAACAACAAGACATGAAAAGAACCATACATAAATCAACAAAATAGACAATGTATCGACACTTGCATTAAGAGCATGTAAGAATAAGTGTAGATTGTGTGGAGCCCCACTGGTCAGTGCACCACAGTAGGGGTACTGAGTGTGCAGTATTCCTCTCATTGGGGAGTGTAAAGTCAACCTGAGCTCTTATCCCAGCATCCCTACATCTAACATAGGGGACCAATTGGCCACCTGTTGCTAGGATAACCGGTACGGTGGGAGGAGCGTTAGGGTAGAAGGAGTGGGAACCACTCAGTTAATCATTCGGAGTAGTCGAGTCTGACGAACAAGTCCTAGAGGGACAACACAGGGAGGGCGCCCAAAAGGGGCGGCGACCCAGACGGAAGGTGGAGACCCAGTGCCAGAACCTTAACAACAGTCCGGGGGAATCCTAGTCCACAACGGCGTATCGGCTCGAGTCATTGTGCAGGCGAGCGTAACCCTGAGCCGTGAATACCGGTAGGTCCGCGTGTGCCCAAGGCAGCTCCGACCTCGTCCAGAACGTGTAGCCCCACCAGGAGCACCAAGCCTGCGTTGAGCCCCTTCGAGAAGAAGGGTACCTCATAGCACCCAACGGGCCTGGTAGACAAGTAGGTTGTGCAGGACAGCGCAAGGAAAGTAAGGAGGCGCAAGTAAAGGCACAGAGGACAGTGAAGGTACTAAGGAAGGTACACTCTGGGAGCCTCAAAGAGACTTTATTCTACCCAGCCAGCTACTTGCAAAGACTGTGTAACCGTGTACCTGAACTGCTAAGAACTGTTGCCAGTAAAACACCCGTACAGAGTCAGCAAGCCTCCGGTGTCTTATTCCATTACACTAATCCACAGAGCTGCTACCATGACAACCAGCACAGCAGCTACCTGGCCCAGGGATCTCGCTCGCCTGCAGGGAGCGTCTCAACTGGCTCCAATCCACCATGCCCGGCGATCTGACAGCAGCGCTGGTGAGATCACCAGAAACTGCAGGTGGCATCATGAGACATTTCTTCACCATTTATTTTTGCCTCTTATTCAAGTGACCCCAGGTATGGGTCCGGGCAGGCCACAGTGACATCCCCCTTACAGTAAACGCCCAATACCGAGTCCCCATAGACCCCTGGGTGGGTCAATTGCATGATTGATAGTCTTCCAACATTTGCGCCTCTTTGCTCAATGTAAAGGGGCAGACTTGACTGAATAACTACGGTTTCCATATTCGAGCAATTCTCTTCTGGCTTTAGGCAATGCCCCAGAGCTCGTTCATATTGGCAATGCATGTTAATCTTGTCTACCACCTCTTTAATAGAAGGAAGAGTTGTCCCTTTCTATTTAGATGCAAAGTAAAAAATAAAATCCAATTTGCCCCATACTGTGTTTGCAATAATTACCCTCGGTATATTTTTGTATTGCTCACCTTGACCAGTTGTGCCGTCCGCACAACTGGATTAACTTGCACACTTGCGAGGTCTTTGAAATAATGAATTTCACTCTTCTGAAATGATGTGAAAAATGGCGTCTTCAGCGTTTTCCTCGGTTGCCAAGGATCACGTGACAGCTCAGGAGGATTATCTAGATGACGAAGGCCAGGTCCTGTAGCCCAGAGCAGCTCCACATCCCACTCCCCGTAGTGTAAAGGTAATTTACTACTGGCCGGGGAGTTGTAATTATTCCCTAGCGCTTACCACATACTCTATCCTTTCTTCATTATTTAGATGCAAAGGTAAGCCTGGCTGCAATTAAAACATGTGATATCGTGCCTCTGATGTAAAGAGGAAAATCAGCTGTCCAATATGTAGTAGTCCCAAGTCAAGTCAAACCTAATCCCTGTTACCTCCCTCATCAGTACATGCACACTGTTCCAAAAAGCAAACCCTACAGGGCAGGTCCACTACATATGACTAAGGCCGACTTCACGCTGCGTGTTCACACTGCGTGTGTGATCTGATCCGTGGCTGTACGCTTGAGGCAGACAGCTGCGGACCGGATCAGCACACAGGAGTGGGGGGCTATTATGCCCTCCGATCCTGTGTGCAGCCGCACGCAGTTCCTGCTGCTGATAGGAGAGGACCGCGAGTGCCGCGGTCATGACCTGTCAGCGGCGGCAGCTGCGTGCGGCTGCACACAGGATCGGAGGGCATAATAGCCCCCCAGTCCTGTGTGCTGATCCGGTCCGTGGCTGTCTGCCTCAAGCGTACAGCCACGGATCGGATCACACACGCAGTGTGAAGCAGCCCTTAGAGATCCCAAACTGCCACACCCCCTCCAACAAATTGATGTCCAATTCGGTTCATAATGTGAGATTTGTATCGGACACAGATACCACCTGAGGTGCATTTTTTTCAGTTGCTCTAGGTGACCAATGCAGGCTGACACTATATATTTCTCTTAAACCCTCTCTCCAGTTCTCTGGATCTTATGTCACCCGTAATTTCTCCTCCCATGGGGACATATATAGTAACTTAACATCCACCTTCAGATTATTTAGGACGCTAGAGAGAACAGAGACACCTTTAGGGCCAGATTCGGGACGTAAAAGAAATCCCATGGCTTTATGGTTCACGGGGGACTCAAAAAAGAGGGACCTTGGTAAGGTCGTATTTGTAAATACTGGTAAAAGATGTCTGATACCAGGAAATCAAAAACAAAGTTTATCAAACAGAACAACAAGAGAATCTTCATCAAATCTTGGATACATTTTACTCCGGCTGTGGACCAATTATGTAGGTTAATAAAGTGAATGTGTGGTTCCAATGCTTTCAAAGAAAGATCTGTGAGAGAGATTGTTAGAAGGTCTGGGGCCACTTTCCTCCAGTAATGTATTGTAGTAGACATGGTGGGAAGATGTGGAGTATACGGTAATTACTGAGTCTAAAAGCTTCCATTTCCATTTCCAACGTAAGCCGGGTCGAGTACTTTTTAGAATAAAACGACTCAATTTGGAGCCACTTATGTGTCTTATCCATTATCCACCATTCGCTGATTGCCGTCAGTACTGCTGCTCTATGGTAGGCAAATTAGGGGCACTCATCTTCCCAAGATCATATGGGTAATATAATAATCTACCAACCACCCTTGACTTTTTAAAAGCCCAAATTAAAGAATTTGCCATTCCTTGGAATTATTTAATTATCCTAAAGGGAATCTGAACAGGGATACAGCGAAAGTAATATAGAACCTTAGGGGTCACCAACATCTTATAGAGGTGAATTCTTGCCACCCATGATGTTGTAGTAGTACACAATTCATCTAAACCTCTGTTTCTTGTATCAATTTAGAGAAGTTCCTTTCCACCAATTGTTCAGAATAAGTAAGGACTACTATACCTAAATATGGGAGTTAATCCCTCACCCATTTAAAAGGATATTCACGCTGCAAAATTTGAGGCCAGAACCAACACAGGAAAGACCAATGATTTAGCAACATTGAGCTTGTAATATGAGACTTTAGCAAACTCTTCCAGTGCAGAGATAACTGCCTGGAAGGAAGCCTCCACATCTGTACACGATAGTACATCATCCACGTACAATCCGATTTTATGGGACACCGGTCCAAACTCCATGCCTCCTATAGCCTGGGAGTTCATTATATTCTCTTCTCAGGGTTCCATGCACAAAGCAAAAATAATGGGGAACAAACACCCCTGACGTGCACCATTAGATATACAGAATGACCCCGAGAGGAAACCTGATAAAACTCTGGCAGAAGGGTTTGAATTCATTACACATATCTCTGCGTATATAGGACCCACCAAGCCAAATTTGTTAAGGACACTTGTGAGATATCCCCAGTGCACCCTGTCGAACGTTTTTTTCAGTGTCTAGGGACAGGAACGCACTGGGAACTCCACTCAATTCCGCTATCCGGATTAATCCATCATCCTGCACGTTCCATTTTTAGTCTCCCGGCCTGCCACGAATCCCACCTGATCAGGCGAAACCAAGCAGGGAATCACATGGTGCAATCTAATCACAATAATTTTTGAGAAGACCTTGACATCACAATTAAACATTGCAACTAGTGATGGGCGAATCCTAAATTACTCGGAATCTCTTGAGTCTAGCGAGTCCGAGCCCGGGACTCGCTACTTGTTGCGAGTCTAGCGAGTCCAATGTTAATGAATGGGGAAGCGAGTAATAGCGAGTAGTGTGCGATTTACAAATCGCAGAGGTGTCTCGGAAGCTTCAGCCTGAAGCAATCCTAGTATTGTCAGAGACTCTGACAAAATTAGGATTGCCATTGATTTGCATTGGACTCGTTTACTTTGCAAGTAATCGCTGGGAAACTCGCACAGATAAGAGTCCTGTCTGCTCTGTGTGCTTGCTGCCGCAGCTCCAGGGTCCTAGAGCCCGCCTGCTGCCTGATGTAGCAGAGCTGAGATTGTTCTCAGTCTGCTCATTCCCTGTGCATAGACATCTATATCTATGCACAGGGATGAGCAGAGAGGACATCGCGTTTTGGACTGCGTCGGACGGAAGAGGATTTTTTTAATTAAAGATGGAGTCCCTAATGGCTTTTTTTTTTTTTATTTCTAATAAAAATTTTTCTCTGTGTTGTGTTTTTTTTTAAAACATTTTAATAGAAATTCATGGCAGTCATGTCTAATATTGGCGTGACTGCCATAAATTTCGGGCTTAGGGCCAGCTGATAATACAAAGCTGGCCCTAACCTCTATTACCCAGCGTGCCACCGCCACCAGGGCCGCTGGAAGAGCGGGGTTCAGCGCCAGAGGATGGCGCTTCAATGAACGCGCCATCTTCTGGGGCGGCTGTGGGATGCCCAGAAAGCTTGGGCATCCCTGCACTGCGGATTCCAGCCCCCAGCTGCTTAGCTGTACCTGGCTAGACATAGAAATTGCGCGGAGCCCCACGCTTTTTTTTTAAAATTATTTCATGAAATTCATTAAATAAAAAAAAAAAAAAAAAGGGCTCCCCTATATTCTTGTGTCCGGCCAGGTACAAATAGGCACCTGGGGGTTGGGGGCAGCCCATCGCTGCCTGCTGGATCCGGCTGGTTCCAGAAATACGGCGAAGCCCATGCAATTTTTTTTTTGAAAAATCAATAAAACAATCCTAAAAAAGGGACTGCATCTTTATTAACCCCTCGCCCATGGTCCAGGGGTTAATAAAGATCCAGTCCCTTTTATTTACATTGTTTTATGGATTTGTCAGAAAAAAATTTCACGTCGGCTTCGCCGTATTTCTGGAACCAGCCGGATCCAGCAGGCAGCGACGGGCTGCCCCCAACCCCCAGGTGCCTAGTTGTACCTGGCCGGACACAAGAATATAGGGGAGCCCTTTTTTTTTATTATTTCATGAATTTCATGAAATAATTTAAAAAAAATGCGTGGGGCTCCGCGCAATTTCTATGTCTAGCCAGGTACAGTTAAGCAGCTGGGGGCTGGAATCCGCAGCGCAGGGATGCCCAAGCTTTCTGGGCACCGCCCGCTGAAAATTGCAGCCCGCAGCCGCCCCAGAAGATGGCGCGTTCATTGAAGCGCCATCCTCTGGCGCTGAACCCCGCTCTTCCAGCGGCCCTGGTGGTGGTGGCACGCTGGGCAATAAAGAGGTTAGGGCCAGCTTTGTATTATCAGCTGGCCCCAAGCCCGAAATTTATGGCGGTCACGCCAATATTAGACATGACCGCCATGAATTTCTATTAAATGGTTTTAAAAAAAACACAACACAGAAAATTTTTTATTAGAAATTAAAAAAAAAAAAAAAAGCCATTAGGTACTCCATCTTTAATTAAAAAAATCCTCTTCCGTCCGACGCAGTCCAAAACGCGATGTCCTCTCTGCTCATCCCTTGTGCATAGATATAGATGTCTATGCACAGGGATGAGCAGACTGAGAACAATCTCAGCACTGCTACATCATCTCTGTGAGCAGGCGGGCTCTAGGACCCTGGAGCTGCGGCAGCCTGTACAGAGAAGACAGCTGGACTCGGCTCGCAAAGTAACAGCCGTTACTTTGCGAGTTTCCCTGCTATCACTGGCACAGTAGCCGAGTCTAATGCAAATCAAAGGCAATCCTAGTTTTGTCAGCGTTTGCCATTGATTTGCATTGGACTCGTGCGAGTCAACGCTGGGAAACTCGCAGAGTACCGAGTCCTGCGAGTCCCTTACTACTCGCCGAGTAACGAGTCCTAGCGAGTAGATTCGCCCATCCCTAATTGCAACGAGTCTGAAATTATTGGGACTTGTTGGAGGTTTACCCGATTTAGGCAGGGTAGTAATAGTGGCCTCTAGATTCAAGGGAAACACTGATTCTGAGCTCTGCAAAAAGCTAAATAGCCATAGGATGTAGGGGGTTAACAACTGATGGAACTGGCAGTAGTACGCATTTGGTAACCCATCAGGGCCAGAGGCCTTATGACACTGAGTTGATGGTATTCCGAATTTCTGCCTCCGTAAATGGGGCATTCAGTAAATTTAATTGGTCTTGTGATATTTGCGGTAATGTTATGGATTGCAGATACCAGTCAATATTTGACAGAGGGTTGTGGAGTGGAAAGATCACCCGCCAAATTGTAGAGATGTGCATAATAAATATCAAAGGTATTTAATATTACCAGGGGATTTCAGATGCAGTTCCCCTCTTGTCCGTCCCCTTTTTTTTTTTTAATTATATAAACTGTACGGGCTAGCAACACACCAGTTCTCCTGATGCACAGTAATTACTTTTAAAGTTGCTTAAGGTTATGCTCATACGTAGCCAATAGGTTTTCTCTTAGTTTAAATCTAATATAAATTTCATCAGACAGAGCTGGTGTGACCGCTGCCTTTTTCAAAGACTCCAATTGCTGAAGTCTGGATAGTAGTGTATTCCTACTGTACTCCCTTTTGCGTTTCAAGTAAGAAGCTTGTTGTAGCTTGCCTCTGAGCATGGCCTTATGCACTGGCCACAAGGACTCATCCACGACCTTTTCATGGTCATTAAATTGAAGTTGGTGGGTCAGCTCTGTTTGTACTTTCTCAATCACCTTATCATGTAGTAGGGGAGATGTGTTTAGCTTCCATCTAGCGGAGGGATTAGTCTGATTGCGTAAAATTAGTCTCAGGAATATCATAGCATGATCTGACCATGTAATCAAGCTAATGTCCGCTGAAGTACATCTATTCAGGGCATTACTGTCAACCAAGAAATCAATTCTACTATATGTTCGGTGATGTGAGGAGTAAAATGTATAAACACACTCTGTACCATGAGAATACTTCCAGAAATCATGGAGGTGATATTAATTTACGACTACTTTAAAGTCTCTTCTAGGTCGGGTCAGTCTATTGGAGCAGTACATCTATGGGAATGTTAAAATCTCCACATACAACCTTTTCTGGAACACCTTGTGAGTAGGGATGAGCGAGTACCTTAATATTCGTGCTCGCTATACTCGCAACGAGTAGGTAGCGGTACTCGCTACTCATTGCGAGTATAGCGAGTATGAATACTTTCGCAGTGTATCTATAGATACACTGCGAAAGTAGCCTAAAAGTGATTAAAAGTTGTTTAAATAATAATAAACTTAGTGTTGGCTAAAAGTATTGACACCCCTGCCATTCTGTCAGATAATACTCCTCAGTTTCTTCCTGACAATGATTGCAATCACAAATTCTTTGGTATTATTACCTTCATTTAATTTGTCTTCAATGAAAAAAAAACACACAAAGAATTGTCCTAAAGCCAAATTGGATATAATTCCACACCAAACATACAAAAGGGGGTGGACAAAAGTATTAGCACAGTTAGAAAAATCATGTGATGCTTCTCTAATTTGTGTAATTAACAGCACCTGTAACTTATCTGTGGCACCTAACAGGTGTTGGCAATAACTAAATCACACTTGCAGCCAGTTGACATGGATTAAAGTTGACTCAACCTCTGTCCTGTGTCCTTGTGTGTACCACATTGAGCATGGAGAAAAGAAAGAAGACCAAAGAACTGTCTGAGGACTTCAGAAACCAAATTGTGAGGAAGCATGAGCAATCTCAAGGCTACAAGTCCATCTCCAAAGACCTGAATGTTCCTGTGTCTCCCGTGCGCAGTTTCATCAAGAAGTTTAAAGCCCATGGCACTGTGGCTAACCTCCCTAGATGTGGACGGAAAAGAAAAATTGACAAGAGATTTCAACGCAAGATTGCCTAACATCCAAATAAGTTCAAGCATCCAAACAAGAGGCGCAGATTGTGCCCTATCAAACAGACACTATAGTTCTTATGTGGATAAGTGTATTCACTCACCTTTTATGGTTGTGAGACCCACAACCAGTTTAAAAGCATAAGGCAGCTGCTGCAGAACCTCCACCAAAGCCACAAACCCGCGGGAAATCAGGAGATAAAACTGGAATGGTATCCACGGTCCGCGCTGCTGCTCTTTATCCAAGGAATCCACAAGAGGTTATTACCATCAAAAGTTCTTTATTTCATCACACCAACGCGTTTCGGTGCTGTCCCAGCACCTTCCTCAGATGCCCTGAGGAAGGTGCTGGGACAGCAACGAAACGCGTTGGTGTGATGAAATAAAGAACTTTTGATGGTAATAACCTCTTGTGGATTCCTTGGATAAAGAGCAGCAGCGCAGACCGTGGATACCATTCCAGTTTTATCTCCAAGACATAAAAAAGCCAGGCTGGAGTTTGCCAAAACTTACCTGAGAAAGCCTAAAACGTTGTGGAAGAATGTTCTCTCTTTTTGGGCAAAGGCATCAACATAGAGTTTACAGGAGAAAAAAAAAAAAAAAAAAAAGGCATTCAAAGAAAAGAACACGGTCCCTACAGTCAAACATGGCAGAGGTTCCCTGATGTTTTGGGGTTGCTTTGCTGCCTCTGGCACTGGACTGCTTGACCGTGTGCATGGCATTATGAAGTCTGAAGACTACAAACATATTTTGCAGCATAATGTAGGGCCCAGTGTGAGAAAGCAGAGTCTCCCTCAGAGGTCATGGGTCTTCCAGCAGGACAATGACCCAAAACACACTTCAAAAAGCACTAGAAAATGGTTTGAGAGAAAGCACTGGAAACTTCTAAGGTGGCCAGCAATGAGTCCAGACCTGAATCTCATAGAACACCTGTGGAGAGATCTAAAAACTGGCAGTTTGGAGAAGGCACCCTTCAAATATCAGGGACCTGGAGCAGTTTGCCAAAGAAGAATGGTCTAAAATTCCAGCAGAGCATTGTAAGAAACTCATTGATGGTTACCGGAAGCGGTTGATCGCAGTTATTTTGGCTAAAGGTTGTGCAACCAAGTATTAGGCCCATTTTTGGAGTTTTGTATGAAATGATCAATGTTTTGCTTTTTGCTTCATTCTCTTGTGTTTTTTCATTGAAGACAAATTAAATGAAGATAATACCGAAGAATTGATTGCAATTATTTTCAGGAACAAACTGAGTATTCTCTAACAGAATTGAAGGGTGTCAATACTTTTGGCCAACACTGTACATATTCCCCTTCCGACGCCTGCATTGGGACCTGCAGAGAAGACATCCGATCGCTGGAGAAGGACCTGTTACTACCAGCCAATCAGATGGCCGGTAGCGATCTGGCCAATCAGATGGCCCACGTCACAACTAAGGCATCGCTAGCAGCCACCTGATAGGACCTTGCAAAGTGGCCAATCAGGTGGCCGCTAGCGATCACGTGGTTGTGACGTGGCGCCATCTGATTGGCTGGTAGTGACAAGGTCCTTGTCCAGCGATCGATCGGATGTCTTCTCTGCCGATCCTGATGCAGGCGTCGGAAGGGGAGTATGTAAGTTTAACAACTTTTAATCTCTTTTAGGCTACTTTCGCAATGTATGTATAGATACACTGTGCAAGTATTAGGACTACTCGCTACTCCCGAGTACACATAAGTACTCAGAGTAGCGGAGTAGTGGAGGTTCTGCAGCAGCGGTGGCCACCTATAGCCACATACCACAGGTGGGGTCACGAATAAACTCCCTTATCCATCGCCCCTTTC